>BLSH010197285.1:330998-341212 GCA_018402905.1 Glandirana rugosa | reverse complement strand
GCGTATTGCGGTGTTTTGAGTACTCCACCAACATGGCCAGTGCCGATGATGCTGTTCTCAGCGTTACTATACCACTTCTATGTCTCCTTGAAAAAACACTTTGGGCCATGATGGAAGAGGATGTGGCACAGGAGGAGGAGGAGGAGGAAGAGGGGTCATTTCCACGGTTATCAGGCCAGTCATTAGCAAGTGGCTCGGAGGGTGGGTTCCTGCACCAGCATAGGCCAGGTCCAAAATATTCAAGCCAGGGCACAGTTCTGGAGGACTAGGAGGATGAGGAAGATGAGGAGGAGGAGGAGGAATTGCAGCAGGGTGCCACCCAACGCAGCTCGTGGGCATCACTGGAGCGTGGCTGGGGGGATACAGAGCACACAGATGATATACCTCCCACAGAGGACAGCTTGTCTTTGCCTGTGGGCAGCCTGGCGCACATGGCCGACTACATGCTGCAGTACCTGCGCAACGACAGCAGAGTTGCCCACATTGTAACTTTCTCTTACTGGGTGGCCACCCTGCTGGATCCCCGTTACAAGGACAACGTGCCGTCCTTAATTCCCTCACTGGAGCGTGAGAGGAAGATGTGCGACTACAAGCGCACACTGGTAGAGGCGCTGCTGAGGGCATTCCCAAATGACACCGGGGGCTCAGCGGAAGCACAAGGTGAAGGTAGAAGAGGAGGAGGAGGTAGAGGCCACCAACGCAGCTGTGCTACCGCCAGCACCTCAGAAGGCAGGGTTAGCATGACTGAAATGTGGCAAAGCTTTGTCAGCAGCCCGCCACAACAAACAGCACAACCAGCCGATAGACAAGGTCTTAGCAGGAGGCAGCATTTCAGCAACATGGTGCAAGAGTATGTGTGCACACGCCTACACGTACTGCCTGATGGGTCTGCCCCATTCAACTACTGGGTCTCCAAATTGGCCACATGGCCTGACCTTGCTGTTTATGCCTAGGAGGTGCTGGCCTGCCCTGCAGCCAGTGTATTGTCTGAACGTGTGTTTAGCACGGCAGGGGGCGTTATCACAGACAAGCGGAGCCATTTGTCCACAGACTTGTCTGTACCCTGTGCAGAATAAACATTCAGACCGGCCTCACACAGCCATTCACATACTTGTTTTTTTGAATAGGCCTCAATACAAAAAAAAAAATATACCATGTTGGCTACCTCCTCCTACTCGTCTACCACCGCCACTTCAACCTAAACTGCCATGGTCACGGTCTAGTCAACCTCTAGGCTCCTACTCCACATCCACCCTCCTTCCCATTTTTTTATTTGATTTTAATTTATTTTCCCTATCCCCATTTTTTTGTAGGGCACTTGGCCTACCCTTACCCCCATTTTACTTCCTTTTGCAGCCCTCTAGGGCTTTCCAGGACTTTTTTACAGCCATTTTTGTGCCTAAAAGTTCGGGTCCCCATTGATTTCAATGGGGTTCGGGGTCCGTGCGATTGTTTGGGTTCCGTCCGGACCCGAACCCGGACTTTGTCCCGAAGTTCGGCCGGACCAGCAGAACCCGAACTTCCAGAGGTTCGCTCAACTCTAGTCATTTCTTCTCTCGACTATTGCAAGTCTTTGCTAACAGACTTACCAATAAATAAAGTAGAATACTTTGCAGTTACAATAGGAGCTACCAGAATTAAATTCTAACTGAATTCACTTCCTAAATCTTTTTATTTCAGCCAATCTCTGAGTATGATTTGTATATAGGAAATAGAGCCAATTCATTTAGACCTTCTTGGATGTTCTTACTGTAAAGGAAATTTGTAAGTTCTGTATATAACTGTTTTCTATTTTGTATGTATTGCACACTGCATTCATTGTGCACACGGCACTAATAATGTTTTCATTACATGTTGCATCCTTTCGAGTCCTGATTAGAATTAGCTTGCCTATGTTACGCCCCTTGTTACCAATTGTAATATTAATGTAATACCTACATAATCCTGTGTATAAAAACCTTCAATTGTGTCATAATAAAGCAGAACAGTTATTTGGAAAGATGCTGAGTGAATCTTTTGTGCCTGTTCCCTACTGCAGTAGTTATTATTAACCACTTGCCGATGGCTGATTGGCAAATGGCGGCGACAAAGTGGCTCTGTAACGCGAGATCGAGCCTAGTGAGCGCACGCGCGCTGCCGGAGGCGTGCCCGCACGCTCACTGTGTTCGGGGAGGGCCAGGGAGCGGGTGCGGCGGAGTCGATCTCCGCCGGCCACCCGCGATGCCCCCCCCGGAGTGAAAGAACGGAGGTCCGTGTAAGTAAACACGGACCTCCGTTCTGTAAAGGGGGAAGGGCTGTGATCACAGCCTTCCTGTACATGGAGGCTGTGACCACTTCCCTTCCCCAGCTAGGGCAGTCCCCCCACAGTTAGAACACGCCCAGGGAACATAGTTAACCCTTAGAGCGCCCCCTGCAGGTTAACCCCTTCACTGCCAATGGCATTTACACAGTAATCAGTGCATTTTTATAGCACTGATCGCTGTATAAATGCCAATGGTCCCAAAAAAGTGTCAAAATGGTCCGACATGTCCGCCCCAATATCGCAGTACCGCTAAAAATCGCAGATCGCCGCCATTACTAGTAAAAATAAATAAATAAATAAAAACCCCAAAAATGAATTCTCATCATCCGTAAACGCGGCCACTTTTGCGCAAACCAATCAATAAACGCCGATTGCGATTTTTTTTATCGCAAATATGAGGAAGAATATAAATCGGCCAAAAACGGTGAAAAAAAATGCTTTTTTGTATTTTTTTTTGGATTTGTATTTTAGCAAAAAGTAAGAAATTTGGGTTTTTTTGCAAAATTGTCGCTCTTCTTTTGTTTATAGCGGTGATCAGAAATGACACAGAGGGGATCAAATACCACCAAAAGAAAGCTCTGTTTGTGGGGAAAAAGGACGCAAATTTTGTTTGGGTACAACGTCGCACGACCGCGCAATTATCAGTTAAATCGACGCAGCTCCGAATCGCAAAAAGGGCTCCGGTCCTAAAGCTGGAAATCCTTCCGGGGCTGAAGTGGTTAATTTGGAACCACTAATCAATATGAGGATAGGAGGTGCCTATCTATAAAATTCCAGGTCATTACAAAACCCTCATTATTATTGTTCCTGCCTTTAGTATCTCTGTTTATTCTAAAATAATCTCTTATATCTGCAATTATTATGTGCCTATCCTTTCCTCGTGTGATCATCTCTCCTTGGTGCATCCAAGGCTTACCCTGTACCTTACATTCAGCTTTAGAGTAGCATTCTAAAGCCCCATACACATGGCCCCGAATGCCAGGTGACATTGGCTGGTTCAATAGAAACCGCCCCACATTTCGCCCGTGTGTATGGCAGCTGGTCTGACAGAGGATGGCCGTTTGGCTGGCTTCTGTCAGATGAGTATGCTGGAAAACCAACAGCTGACCAGCTCCCGTTTGGGGCTCTCAGCCAATAGCTGAGAGCCCTGATTGGAGTTTTCTAGTGGGGGGGGGGGCGTCCCCTGTCAGAACACAACAGCTCAGCAGGGGAGATCGCTGTACTTACGTCAGATCGTTAGTACAGCAGCTCCTGCTGGGTTGAATGGAAAAAATGAACAGTGTGTACCAGGCTTTAAAGCAGCCTTCTTTGTTTCTTTGTGTATTGCTTAACCACTTGCTGACCAGCCGCGGTCGTTAAACGGTGGCAGGTCAGCTCTTCTGGGCAAATCGCCGTAGCTGTATGGTGCCCCGCGCAGGCGCGGTAGCATGCACGAGCGCGTGCCCTCTGTGTTCTGTGGGAGGGTGCCCGTGGGTCGGGCAGACTTGATGTCCCCCAGCGACCCGCGATTGCCATGTACAGTGGCAGAATGGGGATCTGCCTTTGTAAACAAGGCGGATCCCCGTTCTGACAGAAGACATGACAGAGATCTTCTGTTCCCAGTGATCGGGAGCAGTGATCTCTGTCATGTCCCTGCCAGCCCATCCCGCCTACAGTTAGAACACACCTAGGGAACACACTTAATCCCCTAGTGTTAACCCCTTCCCTGCCAGTATCATTTGTACATTGATCACTGTATTTTTATAGCACTGATCAATGCAATAATATCACTGGTCCCCAAAAAGGTGTCATTTGGGGTCAGATTTGTCCACCACAATATCGCAGCCCCGTTGAAAATTGCAGATCACCGCCATTACCAGTAAAAAAAAGAAAAAAAGTCCCTGAATCTATCCCACGGTTTGTAGATGCAATAACTTTTGCGCAAACCAATAAATATACGCATATTGCAATTTTCTTTTGCCAAAAATATCTAGAAGAATATATATCGGCCTAAACTGATGAATACATTTTTTATTTTAGTTTTTTTTTGGATATGTATTATAGCAGAAAGTAAAAAATGTTGTTTTTTTTTCCCAAATTGTCGCTCTTTGTTTGTTTATAGTGCAAAAAATAAAAACCGCAGAGGTGATCAAATACCACCAAAAGAAAGCTCTATTTGTGGGAAATAAAGGACGTAAATTTTTTTTGGGTACAACGTCACACAACAGCGCAATTGTCAGTTAAAGGGACGCAGTGCTGTATCGCAAGAATTGGCCTGGTCAGGAAGTGGGTAAATCCTTCCGGGGCTGAAGTGGTTAAATACACAGCTCTCCACTGTCCTTCCCTATTTGTTCTGAGGAAGTCCCTAGCTAATAATGTTAATACTGTAAAAAGTAAAGGTCTTAGCTGCAATCCTCATGCCTATAATAAACTATGAAAGCCCAGAGAACAAGGAGAGGCATTTATTAGATAGAAAGCAGTCAAGTTTTTGAAGATGGCAATATGAAGGTGCAATGGGCTTTAAAGTAGAAATAGACTTTGAAAGAAATGAATAATGTCACCCAGAGGCACTTCCCATTTGCCTATACTGTGGAGGCTAGGAGAAGGAGATGACATTTGGTAAAGGCCAAGCGCCAGTTTCGAACATGTTGGCACTTCTGCCGACGGGGAACGCATAATTGTGCCTGGGTATACCTGGTTTGGCTGGACATGTGGGTAAGCCAAGCCACTTTATTGTATCTCCCTGATATATACATTGTACAATAATATCATTATCTGTTTTTTATTGATTATATTGTATGTCTCTGTTTATGATCACTAATTGAATATTCCTAATTATCATAGATATCCCTCCTGATGAAGCGGTAACCTATCCGCGAAACATGTAGAGATTTCACAATATCTATGTCCTGACAACATTCAACTCCCCTCCCCATGGGGTGAAATGCAGAGTGGTGTAATCCAGTGTTTTTGCTACTAATGTCTGTCAAATGTTTTTCTTTTTATTGAATGTACCAATAATAAATTTGATATATACTTTTTAATTCTGATGTTGTATCTTGTATATAGCTGGTGTCGTGACAGTCCAACTTCCTTAATTTTTCCTTGGGGTACTGGCTAGGGACCTTTTTACCCCGACTCACGCATGTTGGCAGATGGTGGATTTTTATTTGATCTTCTCAGCAAGTGTTGGACATCATGATTGACATGGATCTACATCGCTGGATAACAAAATTAACAGCGGATTTGCAATGTGGGGACTTTTTTCTTAAATTAAAAGGCTTAAAGGGCAAAAGGATGATTTTTGCATATCTTTGTTATGGTTATCATATATTTTTACAACTCCTGCTACAGTCTGAGCCCATGTGGGATAACGGGATATTTTCTAAAATATGTATTTTTTATGTTCTTCTTGAATTAAGCATAGTCATTTGATGGAAACTGAATGCTTATAATATTTGGACAATCTTATATTTGTCGTTTTCCTTTGTTGTTTGGTGGACAAATGTAAATTTTATACAAATTATTGAAAACATGTTTTTATGTTCGTTGTGTATTTACCATTGGCTTTTTTGTGAATTATTATGGGAAGCTATTCCCATCCATACTCATTCACGTTGGAGGGGGGTGTATCTGGGGGCACACCTATTTCTAAAGAGGAATTCAAGATTCTGATATGCCTCTGCCTGCAGACCCCTACAACCACCAGACCAGACTTGTGGGAGGAGGCCTTTATCTTCATCAATAGGACAATATTGCCACCTGGCAAGGCCCCTCCATGTTGAGTGCCTGGAATGGTTCCGGGAGGAGGGATTGGCATGCTTTTCCCAAACCTTTCCTGGCTACCCAGGCTGCATGCTCAGATAAGGGTCTGGTATGGATTTGGGGGGGCTTTTTTGTTTTTTCCATGAGGTTCCATCTTAAAAACTATGCCAAACTCCGAGTCTGGCATTTGGGGGAACACCATGTTGGTGTTTTTTTTAATGAGGTCCCCCTTAAAATCCATGCCAGACTTAAAGGGACTAGCATGAATTTTACAGGGTCTCAAAGTGTTTTTTCCCCACTGTTTGTTTACATTCACCTGTCAGTCGAGACTCTCAACTGTCAGCTGAATGTGCCAGGCGGGAATAAGTCACTGGTTGTTAAGATGTTGACAGGTGCTGAATACCTAATGGCCAGGAGGAAATTGTCACATGTAGCCGTGGTAATAATACCACTGATCAATGTTTTGCTTTATACTGCAACTGGAGGTTCCTTAGGCTGAACACCCATTCATTTGACCATTCACACAAGATTCACCATGCACTGCACATAGTGCAGAAGCCTGCCTTATATTATCTCCATTGCTGGTTGAATGTTCTTAGCCCAAAGTGTTAAACAGGCCATAGATGGAATTCGACCAGTCCCTGCTGAATTTTGATCCATGTATGGGCAGGCTGATTGTACACAAGTCAATGCATAAATCAACTTGGGTACAACCTGCTTGTCAGATTTTTCTAGTACAATTATTCTACATGCTATTGTCAATAGTAGCAATCACTGTATTCTGCCAGCCTCCCTCCCCCCGCCGGCCGAATACATTAGTGCTGTGGGAGGCACTCCTCCACCAACATTGGCTGTGTTGATGGGGGTATTGAGTGATTTTCTTTCCATTCCCCTGTGGTGGAAGTAAAGAAAATAGATTAATCTATGGCTTGCTTTAGTTTATTTTCTATGTTGAGACATTTGCAAAGCAAATTTTCATAAATGGGCCCCCAAAGCTTAAAGCGGAGTTCCACCCAAAAGTGGAACTTCCACTTTAATGGAAGGTGACCCCCCACATGCCACAATTGGCATGTCTTTTTTTGGGGGGTCGACCAGGCACACTGTTTTCATAGGGCCCCAGGTCCACTTTCTCCCCTGGTGCCGCGGTTCAGGGAAGGAAGTCAACCTTCCCCCCTCCCTCTCGGCGATCTTCTGGGACACGTCACAGGTCCTAGAAGATACGCTGGCCAGTCGCAAGGCGCATCGTGACTTGTGTGTGTGCTGTCCGCGCCCAGCTTTGAAGCCAAAGCAGGGTGCCTACACCTTTGATGACGGCGCCGCGGAGAGGAGGGGTAGAGGAGCAAGCTCTCGGGCGGCTGCATCGCTGGACCGTGGGACAGGGGAGTGTCCGATTATTAAAATTCAGTAGCTACACTTTTTGTAGCTGTTGACTTTTACATGGGTGGAACTCCGCTTTAAGTGAACCACGTCAGCTCTCATTTTCTTTCAAGTTCACGTTAGGCATCAGTAAAGAGCCTCCATTGTCATTTGCAGTAAAGGCAGTATATGGCGAGCAGAAATAATAACATCTAAATGCTGAAAAAAGCATTTACACTTTTTATTTAAGCTCCCTTTTTCTAATCATTAACTCTACCATTCCTTCTCTTTGCTTCTGTGCAGCAAAAAGTTACCTGAAATATCTCCCTCAGCTTGCAACTGGCCTGAATAATGGTGAGAGCCTCAGTAGTTGGACAAAACAACATAAAGAGCCAGATAATTATGGACACCGGGTCTGCAGAAACAGATAAAGAAAAAACCCTTAAATGCCCAGTCAAGTAAAACAATACACTGACTGCAAGAAAAAGTAACATTGCTCTTATTGCATTAATGAGAGCCTGCCGTTTAGGACCAGTACAACCAGAGTTTGTATCTTTCATATTCCATATGTGTCTAATAAGGGTGAATGAAGTAATCACAAGAGAAAGGAGGGTAAGAAAAAATGGTAAATAAATGCCAAGAATCACCACTGTTATTTCGTAAAAGGGGTCAGTAAACAGTGTACCCCCAATAATCATAGAATCATTGGTTGAATTCCAGATAGATTGTATGTGAAGAGTCATGGAAGTCTCCCAGATTGAAGGAATACTGAAAAGGAAGGATCCTATTGCAGATAACAACAGAAGCTGTGGGATAAATGTTGTGATGGACCTCTTCACACAAACAAAGATAACAAGTCGGAGGTTAGAGATGGCCCAGCAGTAGTAGGCACAAAGGAAAGCAGTCAACCAATAGTTAAAGAAGCAAAGAGTATAAAGAGAAATATAGCAGGTCAAATACATTTCTTTCTCAAAAAACTTCTGGAAGCATACAAGGATTGTGATATCTCAATTGTCCAAAATAACTGAATTAAGGCATTGACCAGTCCTATGGTCAGGTGGATCAGATCACACCAATGGCGTATCATCCATGGGTGCAGGGTGTTCACTAAACACGGGCCCTGAGGGGTGGGGGGGCCCACAGTGCTCTGACCAACACTGCACGTAAGGATGATCTGTCCCTGGTTGACATTGGGATTGGTTGGGATTATCGGTGCGGTGTGAGCTTGCACACGGGCCCACTAATTTCATGATACACCCCTGGATCACACGGTTTTATTTTCTGCCTGCTTTTCATGCCTTTCAAATTAACGATAAATATGTACATATTCAAAGCAATTCCAGTGCTACTTTCCATTATAACTATCATTATTAATGCAATATGCAGATGAGAGACCATGATGTAGGCCGTGTCCAAATATATCCGTTGTCTTTGTCCTCCTTGTTTTTGTAACAAAGTCAAAGATTGCCTTCAAAATCCAGGTGTTCAGTGTTTCTTTGGGTTTTCACTAAACATTTGGGAGCTACAGATTCAATAGTTTGCTGCCAATATATTAATATAGCATAGCAATGCAATCTGAAGGTAGCAGAAACATTCTATGAGATTTGAATCATGCAAATAGTCGGAGGCTTCTATTTCCTTGATTTAAATTGTAAAGTTAAAATTGTTTTTCATAATGCTCCCTGCTGTTCAGACATTAAAAATAAAAAAGATAATTTAAAGTAGAATTCCAACTTGCACCTAACTAAACTTAAAATTGTCCCCTCCCCCTTCTAACACTTATGCTAATTAACCTGTGTAAGAAAGCTGTACATCAGCCTTTCTCAACCTTTTCAACACAGAGGAACCCTTTGACATAATGTTCCGGTCCCAGGGAACCACCGCTAAAAGTTACTATATCTAAAACTCATTATACACTAGCATGATGATCAGTTGGAAGAATATTCCTTACACTTGTGATCACTGGGATTAATTACCCCCTTACAGATTGCTAAAATGATCAATGGTGTCAATGGAAACTTATCTGAAATGCAGAAAATCGCTCATTGCTCAAGGAACCCCTAACCTCTGGAGGAAACCTAGGGTTCCCTTGGAACCCTGGTTGCGAAACCCTGCTGTACATACTTATTTTCAGGTCACTCTGGTTTGGTCACATAATCTTCTCTCTGTCAGGCAGCCGTAACTGTGGGGCAGAGGAGACAAAGACTAGTGTAAGGAAATGCATGCCAATAGATAAGATGGCTCCTCTGGATGGACTTCTGTCCACAGGCTAATACATGTTCCCTTTCATGCTTGCACAAATTGGGCACTTGCTAATGCGCATGCACATAGCGATGCACTCATACCCATGTGCACTTGAAAAAGATGTTGGTGCCAAACGCTCAGGATCAGCGCGGCTTTGTCTTTAGCCTCCTGTGTATCCCGTGTTCCTGTCATTCTGTATCCTGATTCCAGTTGCTGACCTAGCTTGTCTTGTCTACTCTCTGAACTTCATTTATAGTAAATAGAAAATATGTGCTTAGTGATCTGTTATTAGTATTCAAATTACCTAACAGATGCACTCATACATATGTACATACCATAAAACAAAATATACAGTATCTCCCAAAAGTGAGTACACCCCTCACATTTGTGTAAATATTTTATTCTATCTTTTCATGTGACAACACTGAAGAAATGACACTTTGCTACAATGTAAAGTAGTGAGTTATTTTGAGGGGACAGCACATTTACACTGTTATACAAGCTGTACACTCACTACTTTACATTGTAGCAAAGTGTCATTTCTTCAGTGTTGTCACATGAAAAGATA
>BLSH010197285.1:316425-330988 GCA_018402905.1 Glandirana rugosa | reverse complement strand
CACTTGAAAAAGATGTTGGTGCCAAACGCTCAGGATCAGCGCGGCTTTGTCTTTAGCCTCCTGTGTATCCCGTGTTCCTGTCATTCTGTATCCTGATTCCAGTTGCTGACCTAGCTTGTCTTGTCTACTCTCTGAACTTCATTTATAGTAAATAGAAAATATGTGCTTAGTGATCTGTTATTAGTATTCAAATTACCTAACAGATGCACTCATACATATGTACATACCATAAAACAAAATATACAGTATCTCCCAAAAGTGAGTACACCCCTCACATTTGTGTAAATATTTTATTCTATCTTTTCATGTGACAACACTGAAGAAATGACACTTTGCTACAATGTAAAGTAGTGAGTGCACAGCTTGTATAACAGTGTAAATTTGCTGTCCCCTCAAAATAACTCAACACACAGCCATTAATGTCTAAACCGCTGGCAACAAAAGTGAGTACACCCCTACGTGAAAATGTCCAAATTGGGCCCAATTAGCCATTTTCCCTCCTCAGTGTCATTTGACTCATTAGTGTTACAAGGTCTCAGGTGTTAATGGAGGAGCAGGAGTGTTAAATTTGGTGTTATCGCTCTCACTCTCTCATACTGGTCACTGGAAGTTCAACATGATACCTCATGGCAAAGAACTCTCTGAGGATCTAAAAAAAAGAATTGTTGCTCTACATAAAGATGGCCTAGGCTATAAGAAGATTGCCAAGACCCTGAAACTGAGCTGAGCTTGCAGTGGCCAAGACCATACAGCAGTTTAACAGGACAGGTTCCACTCAGAACAGGCCTCACCATGGACGAACAAAGAAGTCGAGTGCACGTGCTCAGCATCATATCCAGAGGTTGTCTTTGGGAAATAGACGTATGAGTGCTGCCAGCATTGTTGCAGAGGTTGAAGGGGTGGGGGGTCAGCCTGTCAGTGCTCAGACCATACGCCATGCACTGCATCAAATAGAACCTGTCCTGTTAAATCGCGGTATGGTCTTCGCCACCATGCTGCAGCTCAGTTTCAGGGTCTTGACAATCTTCTTATAGCCTAGGCCAGTGGTTCTCAACCCTGTCCTCAAATACTCCCAACAGGATATGTTTTGGGCGTTTCTCTTAGATAAAATAGCTGTCCAAAATACCAAGCCATTAACTCTGATTTAAGGTACCTGTGCAAGATAAAGGAAAACCTGTAAACCCGTTCTGTTAGGGGTACTCGAGGACAAGGTTGAGAACCACTGGCCTAGGCCATCTTTATGTAGAGCAACAATTCTTTTTTTCAGGATTGTGAGATACTGTAGGTCATGTCCTACTGTGATTTCCTTTTTCGATATGTGCCACAATTTAACATTAGGGTTGGAGAACCAGAATTTAATTTGATCTAATAAAGATGCATAATAATAGTGGTGGATATTTGGAAGTCCTATTCCCCCTAGTGCTTTGGGGGGTGGTTAGTATTGAAAATGCTACTCTCAGGTTTTTTTTCCATTCCATATGAATTTTTTTAATTTAGCGTTCATCTGCGTAAAAAAATTGGGGGGTATTGGAATAGGTAGGGAGGGGAAATAGTATAGAATCTTGGGTAGGATTTGCATTTTAAAGGCTGCTATCTTTCCTACCCATGATAATTGTTCTTTTTAAGTTTTTTTTGTAGGTCTTTATTAGTTTATTCTAGCAGTTTGGGGAAATTTATATCATATATTTTGGAGGATGGGTACATGAGTTGTATACCTAGGTAGGTTATAGGTGTTTCATCCCAGTTGTAGCCAAATTTGTTACATAGATTATCAATTTGAGTTTTATGAAGATTCATGGGCAGAACATAACATTTATGTTGATTGACCTTATAATAAGAAACCTTACTGTACTGATCTAGTAAGTTTTGAATTTTGGGTAGGGATGACTCGGGGTTTGTGACAGTTAGCATAATATTGTCTGCGAAGAGACCTAATTTGTGTTTATACTGTCCTATTTTGATGTATTTTATATCCGGGTTATTCCTTATGTTTTTTGCTAGTGGTTCCATTGCTAGAGAAAAGATTATGAGGGATGGTGGCCAAACCTGTGCAATTGGTTAAATTAAAACTTTTGGATAATATTCCTGAGGAGAATACTTTTGCTGAAGGTTGTGAGTATAAAGACATGATAGCTGAATGTATAAATTCTTTGATACCAAATCTTTCTAGGATTTTAGTTATGAATTGCCAATGCATTCTGTCAAATTATTTTTCTGCATCTAGTGCCATTGCGGGTGTCCTATTGTTTTCTATATGGTTGATTAGGTTTGCCATCCTACTAGTGCCATCATTCTTTTTATTTTTTTAAACCTTTAACCTTTATTGTGATCAAAAAGGTAGGTACAAGACAGAGCCACATCATATTAACATCACATGTTGAAAGTTGTTTACAGAGGTAAACCTGGGATCAACTTCTAGAAAGGCAAAATATAGCCCTTGAATAACTGAGGAAGGTCAACTTATCAGTTACAAGCCCTCAACTATAGTTTACGTTGACCACATCTGCAGTAATGTAGGCAGGGCTGGTGCAAGAATTTTTGTGCCCCCTTGGCTCCACCCCTGACTCCACCCCATTTCCCCTGCCCATCCTGATCAGCACCAATCAAATGCAGCCTCACCAGCACCTATCAAATACAGCTTCACCAGCACCAATCAATACAGCCTCACCTGTGCCCATCAAATACAGCTTCACTAGCGCCAATCAATACAGCTTCACCTGTGCCCATCAAATACAGCTTCACTAGCACCAATCAATACAGCTTCACCTGTGCCCATCAAATACAGCTTCACTAGCGCCAATCAATACATCCTCACCTGTGCCCATCAAATACAGCTTCACTAGCGCCAATCAATACAGCTTCACTCGTGCCCATCAAATACAGCTTCACTAGCGCCAATCAATACAGCTTCACCTGTGCCCATCAAATACAGCTTCACTAGCACCAATCAATACAGCTTCACCTGTGCCCATCAAATACAGCTTCACTAGCGCCAATCAATACATCCTCACCTGTGCCCATCAAATACAGCTTCACTAGCGCCAATCAATACAGCTTCACTCGTGCCCATCAAATACAGCTTCACTAGCGCCAATCAATACAGCTTCACCTGTGCCCATCAAATACAGCTTCACTAGCACCAATCAATACAGCTTTACCTGTGCTTATCAAATACAGCTTCACCTGTGCCCATCAAATACAGCTTCACCTGTGCCCATCAAATACAGTTCAGTCATTATTTCTATATACATTTGGAAATGTCATGTGGTAATACAATCTCATTATCTCAGTCAGACAGTGTCAGTTTTTAAATGAATCAATGCAGAGCAGCCAGTGACAGATCAACAGTGGCCAGGTGCCCTAGGCTGCAGAGCGCCCTAGGCACCCGCCTACTCCGCCTAGTGGTAGAGCCGTCCCTGAATGTAGGTACAGCTAAACGACTGATTTCTTGTTTCAATAAAATAAATGGTGGCCTCTACTATGTTGAAGAGAGAGAAGCAGTATAGGAAAATGAGTCAGAAAGAGAATAAGTAGGGTATTAGGAGACAAAGATCAAGAAGTGACTGTATTGTATGTAAAGCTTTCACATCTGTTAATACCAATATTGACAGAAAAACATATATAGTCACGTTATATAGTCACGTAATGACTATGATGGAGATAACAAGTCTCGTTAAGGGTTAGTCTGTGTTTAGAGATTAATAAACCAGGGTTGCCACATTCTGTGGAACCTCTCAACCCGCTCACTAGCTTGGGCCAAGGTTTCCTCAATCTCACAAATGTCAGACACCTTGCTTAGCCAATTTTTTATGGATGGGACCCTGGGGGAGTTCCAAAGAATTGGGATTAGAGATTTTGCTGCATTTAAGAGATGATTTGTTAAGGATTTTTTGTACTTCTTGAGTAAGAAGTTTGATATATGGAGCAAGCAGCAAGCTGCATTGAGAATGAGTTTGGTCTCTGCGATTCAGGAAATTATTTCTCTAACTCTGTCCCAAAAGGTTGTTATTAGTGGACACTGACACCAAATGTGTAGTAGGGTGCCTTTCCCATGTTGGCATCTCCAGCATGTGCCAGGCATTTGTGGATTCCATCTATGGAGTTTTTTGGGGTGACATATCAGTGGGTTAGAAGCGTGTTAGCAGTCTTCTGTGATTTGGAGTATTTATGCAATAGGATGCATGCATTTCTCCATTGTTTGTTTGTGATGTTCACCTGTAACTCCTCAGACCATTTCTATTTTTTTTTTTACAGGTCATGTTTTAATTAAAAGCATCTGCTGATTGAAGTTTATCCCTTTTGCCTTTGATCCCTTTAAATAGGGTAGATACAAAATTATCCAGAGACTGGAAGTGGGGGAAATGGCAGAAGGACTGGATATGCTACACACGCCCTATGTATTTTGCAACAGCAAGTGTAGGCACAACACCCAAATTGATCCATGGACTCCAAAAAAACAAGATTGATAAATACAAGGAAGGTAATATATAAAACAATTGTAACACACACGTTTAAGACACAAGAGAGTCCAAAAAGTCTTGGAAATCCATAAACACTAAGGGCAGCCACCTGTTAGAGCAGAAATTGCACTCTGGATTCACTGAAAAGGTGCAGGGAGAGAGGCGCCTCTAAGTGCAGAATTTTAGAAAATATTTATTGCAAACGCCAAGTAACAACTCACATGGGAAGGTTAAAAACAAGCACATCAAGTAGATCTCCACAAGGTGTCATCAGTGTACATCCAGTCCTGGGCAGTGTAGTGCATCCGTCTGTGTAGATCAAGTGGCTTGTGGTGGCTCACTAGAAGATAGAAAGTGCTGGCCAGGCAGTAGGAACCTCAGAACAAGGCTTGGGATACCAGTTGATTGTTGCCTGAAGAAGGGGCACGCTACAAGGGCATCATAGCACGCACGCCCAGGAAACATGTCACATCCCAGTGACGTCACGGGTCCGTGCTGCACCATCGTTGTATCCCAAGCCTTGTTCTGATGGTTCCTACTGCCTGGCCGGCACTTTCCATCTTATAGTGAGCCACCAGGAGCCGCTTGATCTACACGGATGGATGGATGCACTACACTGCCTTGGACTGGACATACACTGATGACACCTTGTGGAGATCCAATCTACTTGATGTGCTTGTTTTTAATCTCCCCATGTGAGTTGCCACTTGGTGTTTGAAATAAATATTATCTAAAATCCTGCACTTAGTGGTGCCTCTTGCCTCTTTTCCTATGTATTTTGAATATGTGTTTGAGCATGTGTAGAATTACCAGTGTCCTCACATATTTAATGCATTAAATATAGAAGGTTTAGCATTTAATTTGCAGACATATATTTTAACATCTTCTTTGCTCTTTCCTTCAACTTGGGGTTTGCAATGATCTGATGAACAGACTGCAGTGTTGTATATGAAGCTATAGGTAGTAAAAATACCCAAAACTCAACTTTCAAATGAGCAATGGTGGCCAAATAATAAAGAAGCACAAAAATGTAATAAAAGGTATAAGATAGGGATACAAAGACCATATGATGTACTCTATTTCCAAAGATTTTTGCTTTGTCATTGGCTGAAGTCCCCATATTTTTTGCTATACTTTGACGGTGCTTCATCAATGTTCCAGCAATACAACTAGAGTTGACAAAAATGATGAGGAACGGGGGGCAACTGATAGTTATTGTGATGCTCAAAACAATTGTGGAAGATTCTAATGTTGAATTATTTAAAATCAATGTTGAATTGTGCATGGCAGATGTTTGAGGGTTAATAAAGAGCAACATATTCAATAAACAGGTGAAAAGGGCCACCACTTCTGCAAGCAATATGATCCATGGTATGGCAGTATTGATGTTCTTCTTTGTCCAAACTATAGCACTGGCCTTGAAATCCACAATCTTTATGAAAAAGAATAAGCTTATAACTGTGGTTAGCCAAGAACTGGAGGTCATGATAAACATATTCAGAGAATAAAAAATGTACGCTGAGGTAGAATGCGTGATGTGGACATTTCTTGGTCCAAGAAAACCACTGATGGCTCCAGCAAACAATGAGATTGAGTAGCACACATTTGATATGTTTACAGCAATTCTTATTTTATTCCCTGTTTTCATGTGCTTCTTTCTTTTGCTTTCTTTGACTATTACGCCTAAAATAAATAGACTGGAAGATATCCCAAAAACTGTTTCGAATATAAGAATAAAAATGCAGGTCACAGTCAGGGGATCACCGAACATGGAAGCCATTGGTCCAGACCCTGCTGTGGTGGAGAGCTGATGGATCTGACTTGTGGTCCGAACTCACACCATAGCTTAGTAGAATGATTTTCTAATTCAAAATACAAATGCAAAAGCAGATTTTGTTTATGCAAATGACAAATATTACTTTTCAAAGCCTTACCACCGCTCTCTGTACAATGGCAACTTACAGAATTTGCATGGGTGAATGTACATGCTTAAAAAAAATGGCTTTCCAGGATGCTCATAAAATAGAAAACACGAGACATCTGAGACATGGAAACCTTCATTATTTTAAAAAAGCAAGGTTATCAAAGAAATGTCCCATACTTAATGACATCTAACTAGCTCCTATGAGCACTAACAGTTACTAAAAGCAGACCTGCACTTGTAAAAACAGGAGATCGACTGGCCTAGTCCTGCCCATTATAATGGAGAAGGAGCAGGTTGCTTTAAATTGAACTTTAAACCTAAAAAGAAACACTTAAATGATATAAAATCATAATTTTTAAATAATGTTTATATATTAATAATATATATATTATATACACACAATATATAACGTTTGGGGTTGTTTAGCTCAAGTGTAGTGCCTGTTATTGAGTACAGTCCACACCAAATAAATCCTTTTCAGGGCTTGTTGGCCCGCTTTTAATACAGAAAACAAAACAGCATGGTTTCCCTCGCAGGGGGTTTTCACCATCAGCATCAAATGATCGTATTCAGCCTCCTGGCTTACACATGCAGCATAGCAAATAAAAAATACCCAGCCACCTGGCTCTCTTTAGCAGCAGGATCACTGCTCTGGCTCCCACATGGAGCCCTCCTGACTCCTGTCAGCAAACTCAGGCTTGGGTCTCTGGCTTCAGTGCAGACCTGCACTCTCGGGCTTCTCCCTTGCAAGCCTGGACTCCTCGGGAGGGTGGAGCCCAGAACCATGCTCAGGTGTCTACAAATAGCCCAGCACACACCTGTCCAGTCAGTGTGCTGGTGGATCGCAAAATCTGGACCCAGGACTGTGGATTTCATCCCACCCGGATCAGGTCCCAAAACCAATTTTCCTAAACAAAGAGGAAACTGAAAAACCAGTTTCCTCCCAAATATGCAAACTTCCTGGAGCCCCTCAACCCGCCTGGTTGAGAATCCTGTGTCCTTTCCCTGGTGAGGTACCACACTACCACAATATATATATATATATATATATATATATATATATATATATATACTAAGGGATTGATTTACTAAAACTGGAGAGTGCAAAGGCTGGTGCAACTCAGCTTGTTCAATTAAGCTTTTACAAAAAAATCTGGAAGCTGATTGGTTTCTATGCAGAGCTGCACCAGGGAATTTATCAAATTGAAGCTGAAACTTTTGTGATAAGTGACTAACAAGCACACTGAAGACACTTGAATTGGACTTTAAGCGATATTGCAGTTAAGGATGGGACTTTACATATATTTATTTTTGTTCCTCATGCATTTAAAAAATGGACATTTAGGCTACTTTCACACTGCATGGGTAGCCGCGGTCTAGGTAAAACCCCGCTAGTTTTAGCGGAGTTTTACCAGCGATAGGGCTCCGATATGCGGGCGGGAGCAACCACGCTTTTAACCCCCCACAAAGCGTTAAAAGTGCTGGCGCTCAGCGCTACCGAGGCGGTGTGCAGCCACTTTGGAAGCGCTTGCCATTCATTTCAATGGCAGGGACGGTAGAGGAGCAGCATATTACCGCTCCCCTCACCGCCCCAAAGATGCTGCTTGCAGGACTTTTTTTAACCTCCTGCTAGCGCACCGCCCCAGTGTGACATCACTCAGGGCTTTCACATTGGGGTGGATTGGGGGGACTTTTGTGGCGCTTTACAGACGCTATTTTTAGCTAAATAGCATCTGTAAAACGCCTCCGTGTGAAAGTAGCCTTAGTAATTACATTATTAAGAGGCTGCACTGCACTTATTTATATTGTTTCATTTGAAAGAAATTGATGAGAATAAATACATATATCTTTGGCCAACAGCTGCAATATATATATATTTTTTCCTGATGGAAGTATTTTTAATTTCAATAGCTCTTAAAGTCGTTGTCAAGTCATGACAACCACTTTAAACTACAGGTAAGCCTATAATAAGGCTTACGTTTGGGTCCTGGGAATATCTCTTAAACTTGCACCGTTTAGGGCAGGGATATGCAATTAGCGGACCTCCAGATGTTGCAGAACTACAAATCCCATGAGGCATAGCAAGACTCTGACAGCCACCAGCATGACACCCAGAGGCAGAGGCATGATGGGGCTTGTAGTTTTGCAACAGCTGGAGGTCCACTAATTGCTTATCCCTGGTTTAGGAGATATTCCCTGTATCTGCATGTGCCCACATCATCGACACATGCGCAGTAAAGAAACAGCCTGACTGGGCCGTTTCTTCACTAAGTGTGCTGTAAATGAAGGCTCCCGTGAGCATGCGTGGGAGTGATGTCAGCGCGTCTCCTGCCAATCACAGCGCTAGAGTCCGCGCTGTGATTGGTCGGAGCCTGGGATCCCGGAAGACGATAGACACAACATGACGCCGGTCACAGTGGTGCTTGCGGACTGCTGCAAAGGCAACGACCTAAGGTAAGCTCATTATGCCTTTCTCTTGCAGGTGTTTTTTGTTTTTTTTCCCCCCAAGCCTTGACAACCACTTTAATGTGTTCAGTTAAAAGGTAATACAAACATACATCACTTGGTCTTATGTCTGTAAAACCTTAGCACCTAACATAGAGTTATATCATACATTTTAGTACTGTACATATCACAGAAGGCCATCCATTGGTGCTGGGCTTCAGAGTAGAGTCTACAACTTGTTGGTTTGGTACTAGTGCCACAAACCCAGAGCCTGAGCTAAAGCAAAATGTAAAATATTGGTCCAATTATTACAACTGGTTAACAATCATACTCATAGGGAACTTTCAACATTTTGAAAGCTCTTGGATTGGTAAATGAACCAAATGAAAGTAATGCCTCATACACACAGTGCAACGGTCGTACAACCGCACGTTCAACTTTTGACCAAAATCGGCTGTTAAAGGTTGTGTCTAGCGTACTGACATAAGTCAAGTAATCGTACAGCAAAGCTAAACGTAGTGACATGTTACGAGTGTCTAAAGAGGAAGTTTTGTGAATTAGGAACGTAGATTTCCACGAACAGACACTTCCGGGCGTTCCTGACTTCTGAGCATGCGTGTTTTGCATGTAAAACTTTTGTTGGGCCAACTTCTGTACGCACGAGTCAACAGCCGTACAACAGCTTGTTGGCCAACAAAAGTTTTCTAGTCTGCTCAGCCAACTTCTGTTGTACGACTGTTGAACCTCGGTTCTTGTAATTGCACGTACTAACGGTCGGATTATCGTACAACAAGCTGTTGTAAGACCGTTGTTGTACGACCGTTGCATCGTGTGTACGGGCCTTAAGAAATGTATATATGTTCCGCGCAACCGGATCAGATATGCTCTAAGAGCTGCTGCCACCACCGAACTGCCCAGACGAGGGTAGTGAGTACATATAGAGAAATTAGGGTGGTATTGGCGCTGCTCTTTTATGTATTAATATAAATATTGAAAAAAATATTATGTGAGAAATTTTCCAGTATGCTGGTAATAAAAATATTTTGTGAGAAATTTTCCAGTATGCTGGTGATAAAATATAATATGTTATTTATAAATCGGGCTGTGGTACTTGGTAGTAATGGGTCAGTGTAAAAAATGTTGGTGGGTCATATTAGATCAAGGTGCAAATGGCTGATATGTATTATACAGAACCTCCCACTTAATACTGGTGTGTGGGTTTAAGAGCAATAAAAGTGACAACAATCTTATGTAAAAACAATAATCCACAAGGCAAATGATATAAAAATAAACCTCCCACTTAATACTAATATGTGGGTTTAAATACAGTTTAAAAGCAATAAAAGTAGCAACAATCTCGTGTAAAACAACAATATACAAGGCAAATGCTATGAAAATAAATGCAGTCAGATATCAGTTGTTTAAAAGGAACATTTGTGCAGTCTTTGGATCTCTATGAACAAGATAATGAAACTTGTGTTTTTCAACTCAACTATTAAAGTGCTGAGTGCATAGATGTGCCACTGTAAGGAACAAGGTTTGAAACAGTTCATGCAAGGGTTAAATCGTACACATCAGTTCCAATCAATTGGTATTTCTCTGGTCAGTAGTGAAGTGACTTTCAATGTGGGTTCTTTCAGTGAATCTTAAATAGTGACTTATGTTGTCTCCAATCAGTGCGCCGGGTGATCCCTCCAGACAGACAGTGTACCTGCTTACCAGAAAAACGTTCCCCACTCAAGGGGTCCACGCTTTAGAAGGAGTGCACAGCTCCCACTGTGCTCACTAGGTATGGCACTCCTCGATTCCTCTGGTCATAGGGCTCCCCTTCAGCCAGGCAGACAATTGTATATAATGTATATCCATGGGTTCCAGACTCCATTCAACTTTTCCTGTTCATCTTTTTAAAATATTGACCATTTTTTTATGAAGCCTGAGCCAGAATATTTCTTACATTTTCTTCCATCTCTTAGCAATACCCCTATATCATTGAAAAAGTGACAGCAAACCCCAAAGTCGCTGATATTATCGACCAAATCGTTTTTTTTTTTTTTTTTTTTGGTCCAATACGTTTTTATTAAATTTTTAAAAGGATTGAAAAACAAAACAAAGGGCTTTACAACAATTGGAGTGTAGCACTATGAAGAACACAGTAAGCAGTGCAAGTCATTAGGCTCAATGATAACACAAACAAGCAAGTACCTAGATTTACAAGGAACCAGAGAAGTGCAGTGTACAATCATGTATTCAGTGAAGGGTTGTAACCAGCGGAGAGTTATCTATTAATCCATATGCTTGATATTTGGGAGAATTCAGTAAGTTTGAGGGTATTAATTGCTAAATGGTGTTCAAAGGTATGGTTGGAATGTACCATGGTCACTGCATCCAAGAGGATCAGGGATAAACTTGTTTTCCATTTCCTGAGGATGATGAGCTGAGCTGGGTGACCACCGGTTGGTGGGAGGTTGGATATTGATCTAAGCCAATGTTGAGCAGGGCCAAGGAAACATTGTGGTTTAAGTAGTATATCTGTGCAGGTGGCTAAGAGGTGGAAAACTTGGGTCCAGAAGCTGGTAAGGCTAGGAAAATGCCATAAAATATGCATGAGGTTACCCACTCATCCACATTCTCGCCAACACAGGGGAGAGCTACTTGGAGAGAATTTGGCTAGCCTAAAGGGTGTGTAGTACCACCTATTGGTAATTTTGATCAACACTGCATGGTGGCTAGTACAATGGGAGGCTTTGGTAATTGAATTGAGAGCGGCACGCCATTGTGTAGGGGAGAAAGGATGTGCCGAGGTCTGTTTCCCTTTTTAACATGGGATTGCATTTACAAAAAAATGCGTTTATCTTGCAAGGTGTTGTAGAAGAGGGAAATCCCTCATGTTTTTTGTGTGGGTTGGTTGAAGAAGTCTCAAGGACAGCGTGGGCATGGGGATGTTTGGCCATAAAGTGCATGAGCCACACATGTAGACATGTGCAATTTGTTTAATTCCAAATTCCTTTTTTTTACCGAATTTCGACAAACTCGTTAATTCGTAAATATCCGAATTAACGAAAACCCATTTATCAATTTTTTTTGAATATTCATTAATTTGAATATTCGAAAATTCATAAATTCATAAATTTGTAAATTCGAAAACTCGAGAATTTAGTAAATTTGTAAATTAGGAAATTCAAAAAACAGAAATTCTGAAATAATAACTAACTAATAATAACTTAACTATTACAAACTATTAAATTATAGGTATTGGAATTTCCTATCAAATGTGGCTGTTAGTGAACGTAACGAATACGAATTTATCCTACGTTACAAATTATCCAAAATAACAAATGCCTTATATAAACAAATGGAACGCAACTAATTAATAATAATAAATAACAATAATAATAAAAATAAAAAAAATTTGTTATTATTACTATTATTTATTATTAATTTGTTCCGTTCTATTTGTTTAGATGTGGCATACATTATTTCGGATAATTTGTAACTTTGGATAAATTTGTATTCGTTACGTTCACTAACAGCAAATTTGAAAGGGAATTCCAATACCCATAATTTAATAGTTATTTATTATTAGTTAGTTAGTTTTATTGGATATTTTCGGTCTTTTGAATGTTCAGATTTTCTTTCCTTTTTTCGGATTTTTGAACTTATGAATTTACAAATTTACGAATTGCGATCATAAAATGAATGACCCAAAAAAAAACAACAACCAAAAAAACAAAAGAAACGAAAATGAAAAAAAATGTTTGGCAGTGCACATGTCTACACACACATGTAAATTGGTGACGTGCGGGAATGCAATACTTCTTGACCTGACCGAATAGTTTTGATACGATGATTAAAATGCAAAATATATTAACATTAAAATATGAAAAAAACTGATTAGGTTATTTTACAAAATTGTAGCAAAACCAACTACAACAGCAACATGTATAACCACTTCAGCCCCTGAAGGATTTACCACTTTAGGACCAGAGCACTTTTTTGCGTCTCGGGTCTCGCGTCGCTTTAACGAACAATTGCACGGCCGTGCGACGCTGTACCCAAACAAAATTTGCGTCCTTTTTTTCCAACATATAGAGCTTTCTTTTGGTGGTATTTGATCACTTCTGCATCATTTCTGAGCACCGCTATAAACAAAAAAAGAGCAACAATTTTGCAAAAAAAAAAAATATTTCTTACTTTTTGCTAAAATACAAATCCAAAAAAAAAATATAAAAAAACTAATTTATTAGTCGGTTTTGGCCAATTTATATTCTTCCTCATATTTTTGGTAAAAAAAAAATCGCAATCTGCGTCTATTGATTGGTTTGCGCAAATGTTGCCGCGTTTACAAACCATGAGAATTAATTTCTGGCGTTTTTACAATTTTTTTTTTTTTTTACTAGTAATGGCGGCACTCTACGCAGTTTTTGGTTAAACCACTCCTCTTCCAACTTTAGTGAATGCCCGCGTGTTTTTACATTTCCTTTCACTAAATAGTTCTTTCCCTATTGTGGGGTCACTAGTACGGTATTTGTACATTGGTATCATATCCCCTCTCAAGCGTCTCCTCTCCAGGGAGAATAAGTTCAATGCTTGTAGTCTTTCCCCATAGCTGAGATCCTTTAGCCCCTTAATTAGCTGTGTTGCCCTTCTCTGGACCTTCTCCAGTTCCAGCACATCCTTCCTGAGGACTGGTGCCCAGAACTGGACGGCATACTCAAGATGAGGCCAGACCAGAGTCTTGTAGAGTGGGAGAATTATCATTTTATCTCTGGAGTGAATCCCCTTTTTAATGCATGCCAATATTCTGTTGGCTTTGCTTGCAGCCTGGCATTGCGTGCCATTGCTGATCCATTCATCTACTAGGACATTCCTGACTCTTTATGAACATGGAGAGCCTAACCCATCTTCCAAGCATTTTTAGTAAGCATTAGGCCTCATTTATACCTTCGCAATTATGGCATGTTTTTGCGAGGGTTCCCTTGATGTGCAAAAAAAGTGCTTGCAGGGCTATTATTTCTTAATTGCACCCCGAACACAGCAAGGAAATGCACTTTTTGTCAGTGCAACAAACGTACAAGTGGTAAACAAACACGCCAAGGTCTGCTTTCGAAAAAGGTACAGTAGTCACTTTGGCACATTTTGTCTGCATAAGGCAGTCCATTCAAGCGAATGGTTGCCCCTACCTGTGAAGTAGAGTTGAGCGAACTTCTAGAAGTCCGGGTTCTGCTGGTTCGGCCGAACTTCGGGACAAAGTCCGGGTTCGGGTCCGGACAGAACCCGAACTTTGTCCCAGACCCCGACTAAAGTTACCCCAAGCCCCAGACCCTGTTTCAAGCCCAAGACAGGCCTGGGCTTGGGCCTGAAACAGGGCTTCAAGCCGGCTTGGTCGTCTTGGGCCTGAAGATCTTCAAGCGAGTTGAGATGAAGTGTCCATCCCCGTTGGTAAGCGAACTTACCTGACGGAATACGTCTGTTTTACACGGTTTCACTGATGACATGGAAAAAGCTTTCGTCTGGAACCGCACAAACAAATGGTGAACATGCAAACAACGTGACTGTTTTTCACGTAAAGGAACGACACAAGCCCCACGTTAATTCTTTATTATCGGGACGTTCGTGAAAAAAACGTGTAGTTCCCTTGGGAGCGTTTTTGTACGGTATTAACGCTTCCATATTTACTCCGGATTACGAATGATTTTTACGAACCTTCTACCCAATCCGAGAGGTACAAGTATTT
>BLSH010197285.1:273814-284099 GCA_018402905.1 Glandirana rugosa | reverse complement strand
TGCAGGTTGCAGACAGGGGATCACTAAACACGGAAGCCATTGGTCCAGACCCTGCTATGGTGGAGAGCTGATGGATCTGACTTGTGGTCCGCACTCACAGCTTTGCTTAGCAGAATTATTTTCTAATTCAAAATGCAAATGCAAAAGCGGAATTTGCTTATGTTAATGACAAATATCACTTTCCAAAGCATTACCCCGCTCTGTACAATAGCACCTTACAGAATTTGCATGGGTGAATGTACATGCTTAGAAAAAAATGACTTTCCAGGATGCTCATAAAATAGAAAGCCCGAGACATCTGAGACATGGAAACCTTCATTATTTTATAAAAGCAAGGTTATCAAAGAAATGTCCCATACTTAATGATATCTAACCAGGTCCAATGAGCACTAACAGTTACTAAAAGCAGACCTGCCCTTGTATAAACAGGAGACTAACTGGCCCAGTCCTGCCCATTTACAGTATATGGAGGAGTAGCAGGTTGCTTTAAATTGAACTTTAAACCTAAAGAGAAACAATTAAATTATATAAGAAATTTTTTTTTTTATAATTTGTATATACAGTATTCATAAAAAACACAGCTAAGCCTATAACCATTTGCTGACCACTAGGGATGGGTCGAACGCCCCTCGGTTCGGTTTGCACCATAACATGTGAATAGGCAATACATTTGTGTGAACATTCGAACCCTAATAGAGTCTATGGGACCCGAACATGAAAAATCAAAAGTGCTAATTTTAAAGGCTTATATGCAAGTTACCCGGATCCTGCCATAGGGGACATGTATCAATGCATTTTAATAAGGCTTAAAGTAAAACAATAAAAATGAAATATTCCTTTAAATATCGTGCCTGGGGGGTCCCCTTGGTCTGCCTGTAAAGGGTCGCATTTGTGTGATGACATTTTATTTATTGTCAAGGGCGGGGCCACCTGGTGACGTAACTGAGTGATCCGCCCCCTCTGACATTACATGGCGTCAGAAACCTTCTGTGTGCTGCGCTCCCCAACCCCTCCTGCCCCCCCATACTTACCTGAGCCCTTCCAATCTGACTCTCCCTCCTCATTGGCTGAGACAGCAGCGGGAACCCATCGGCTCCCATTGCTGTCAATCACAGCCAGTGAGCCAATGAGGAGAGTGCAGGGGACAGGGCAAAATCACGGCTCTATGTGTCTTATGGATGCATAGAGGGAGCGAGCACACAATGGTGCCCCAGGACAAGTGGCTTTCTCTGGGGGACTGCTCGAGGAGGAGGAGCCAGGCACATCAGTGGGGGGACTCAAAAAGTAAAGGATCAGGGCTACTGTGTGCAAGACCATTGCACAGAGCAGGTAAATATAACATGTTTGTTATTTTATAAAAAAAAAAGCTTTAGTATTATTTTAATACCTGTGTTATGGCTGCAGCTTGATTCCATAACCCCAGTATTACGATTTTACTCAGGTGCTGCTCTTTCTGCTGAAAATGATCTGAGCAGCTGACTAATCTTCTGGAACACTTTTAAAAGCAGCAGGAGAGGTTGCTTCCCCCCTCCCGTTGCATTCCGGTGGTTCTTGGGCTTACCTGGCTCATCTAGAAGTCCAGGAACTGATCTGGCGCTGCTGGCAGCTGGCCACAAAGATGAGCAGAGGAAAGATGGACTCCCCTCATCTCTATGGCCTAGGAGGTCTGGAGCAGTGCCATGCCATCACTTCCGGTTCTGGCAGATGTAAATAATGCCATTTTTTTCTGGATAGCAGAGAACAATGTGTTTTTGTTTTTTTTTTACAAGCATTCCAGGGTAGAGGAGAGATCTACTAGCTCATAGACCCCAGATATCTACATAAAGGGGACCTACCATGCCTTATTTCTATCACAAGGTATAGCCACAAACATTACAGTAAGAGCAATAATTTTAGTGCTAGACCTCCTCTGCAACTCTGGTAACCTGTAAACATTTTTAACCACTTGCCGACCGCCGATCGGCATCTGACGGCGGCAAAGTGGCTCGTTCCCGCAAAACGCCGTCATACGACGGCGGCTGCGGGAACGAGTTTAGTGGGCGCGCGCGCGCTCACTGTGTTCGGGGAGGGCCAGGGAGCGGGTGCGGCAGCTTCGATTGCCGCCGGCTACCCGCGATGGCCCCCCCGGAGCGAAGGAGCGGAGGTCCGTGTAAGTAAACACGGACCTCCGCTCTGTGTGAGGGGGAAGGGCTGTGATCACAGCCTTCCTGTATACGGAGGCTGTGACCACTTCCCTTCCCCTGTTAGGGCAGCCCCCATACAGTTAGAACACGCCCAGGGAACATAGTTAACCCTTAGAGCGCCCCCTGCAGGTTAACCCCTTCACTGCCAATGGCATTTACACAGTAATCAGTGCATTTTTATAGCACTGATCACTGTATAAATGCCAATGGTCCCAAAAAAGTGTCAAAATGGTCCGACATGTCCGCTGAAATATCGCAGTACCGCAAAAAATCGCAGATTGCCGCCATTATTAGTAAAAAATTAAAAAAAATTAAAAACCCCAAAAATGAATTCTCATCATCCGTAAACGCGACCACTTTTGCGCAAACCAATCAATAAACGCCGATTGCGATTTTTTTTTTATCGCAAATATGAGGAAGAATATAAATCGGCCAAAAACAGTGAAAAAAAATGTTTTTTTGTATTTTTTTTTGGGGATTTGTATTTTAGGAAAAAGTAAGAAATTTGTGTTTTTTTGCAAAATTGTCGCTCTTCTTTTGTTTATAGCGGCGATCAGAAATGACGCAGCAGTGATCAAATACCACCAAAAGAAAGCTCTATTTGTGGGAAAAAAAGGACGCAAATTTTGTTTGGGTACAACGTCGCAAGACCGTGCAATTGTCAGTTAAAGCGACGCAGCGCCGAATCGCAAAAAGGGCTCCGGTCCTAAAGCTGGAAATCCTTCCGGGGCTGAAGTGGTTAAAGCTTTGGCTATGGAGTGTATGCAATTTTAAAGTGTAACATGTTAGGTATCTATTTACTCGGCGTACCAAAATATTGGGTTATATGTTCTGTGTTTTTGCATTAAAATGTATTAAATAGTACAAAAACTGTGTAGACACTGTGACATAAAAAATTGCAGCACCCACCCTTTTGTTCTCTAGGGTCTCTGATTTTATATATATATATAAATTGGGCTTCTGAGTAATTTTCCAGCAAAAAAAGTATGAAGTTTACATGTAGGAGAGAAATGTCAGAATTGGCCTGGGCTGGAAGTAGTTAAGGTCCAAGCAGTACTTAATATGGCTGACATCACCTCAAGCCTAATGTTTATCACTATGGAAAGTTAATACAGTATTGCAAAAAACACTTTCCTCCTGGCTATGCATGTATTTGATCTCCTTTAGCTTGGAAACATTCAAATATCTCACCATATAAATGTATTGTTTGCCTGAACAACTTCTCAATTATGGCAACAGCAGAAGAGTTCCCAATGCAAATCTTTGGATTTGTATACAGAGGCTTATGTTCAGTCTTCACAAATATAGAAATGGCATGGCATGTGATGTATTTCATTACTCAGATCCAGATAAATATGGTAGAGAAGCTTTGTCTACAATAACCAGACCCCTCTTGATGGGCATCAGGGATCTGTCTGATTCTGAGTGCAATCTCACTGTTGGCTTGTATGAGGCAATGAATTCTTATGGACATTCATAGGAATATTTTTTTTCATAATATCTATATAAAATTTTATCTAAAAATATCCTAGTTTTGGTTAAGGTATGGTTGGATTGTGGTTGGACCCTTTGCCTTGTTCCTTTAGCTTGATATAGGAACTGTAAAGTTTTATAGCTTGGACCTTTGATAAAAATGAGTGTCCACCAATCAAAACACATCAGCTGCTCTCATTGTTTTTCCTCTGGTGGTACTAGCTGTGATCCACCATGATTCACTGACGTTTCCACAGCCAGGAACCTGATAGTGATCTAGCACTCTTGGTCCCCCTCCTTAGCATTTCAATACATCCACCACCCACAGGTGTGAACTGCTCTACACAAACTGTGTACTATGTGAGATTAAAGGGCACAGTGTCTAGGTCAGTGTTTCTCAACCAGGGTTTCATGGATCCCTAGGGTTCCTCCAGAGGTTGCTAGGAGTTCCTTAAGCGATGGTCAATTTCTACCTCTCAGATAAATTCCCAATGACATCATTGATCTTTATAGCTATCTGTAAGGGGGTAATTATTCCCAATGACCACAAGCGTAAGGAGCATTCTTCCCAATGACCAGCATACAATGTATCATGAGTTGTAGATTTTTATTTTTTTTCAGGGGTTCCCTGAGACCGGAGAATTATTTTAAGGGTTTCTCGGTGTTGAAAAGGTTGAGAAAGGCTGGTCTAGGTGGATAAAAGCTGGTGTCCTGTGTAAGTAATTGTCTTAATTCTTTTCACGATGGTGCATAACTATTGCCAACTTACCATATGTACTGTACATTGTTTATGACTGTATAAGATTAAAAGGGAAGGCGCCTCTAAGTGCAGTATTAAAGTGGTTGTCAATGCTTGCAAAAAAAACACCTGCAAGAGAAAGGCATAATGAGCTAGTATGCATCACATACTAGCTCATTATGAAATGCTTACCTTAGAACAACGCCGTTGCAGCGGTCCCCGAGCACCGCTGTGACCGGCATCATGTTGTGTCCGTTGTCTTCCGTGATCCGACCAATCAAGCTCAGACTCCAGCGCTGCGATTGGCAGAAGCCACGCTGAAGTCACTCCCGCGCATCCGCACGGGAGCTGTCATTTACGGCAGACTTCATGAAGAAACGGCACAGTCAGGCTGTTTCTTCACTGTGCATGTGCCGATTACGTTGCCACATGCAGATACAGGGAATATCTCCTAAACGGTGCAAGTTTAGGAGATATTCCTGGGACCTACAGGTAAGCCTTATTATAGGCTTACCTGTAGTTTAAAATGGCTGTCATGGCTTGACAACCACTTTAACACAACTTTATTGCCAAAGGATAAAAAACACACTTGCTAGAAGTCAGTGGTAATAGGCTCATTACAAGACATTAAAAAGTCCAGCAGGGAAAGCGATCCTGGAAAGGGGTCCCATCCACAGCAAGATGTGTGATGTCCCAGCCATCCAGCAGTGGAGAGCCGCAGGGAGAGGGACCAGGGGAGCCAGGGAGCAGCCGCACTGTGTGGAACCAGAGTGGAACGCTGAGCTTGTGGATGACCTCACCGGAAGTGCGCCCGGGACCAGCGTGGAACGCACAAGCCCAGAAGTGACGTGTAAAAGGGACGCGTTTCAGAGCATCTGATAGGCTCCTTCCTCAGCTGACACCGGGCGCACTTCCGGTGACGTCATCCACCAGTTCAGCGATCCACTCTGGTTTCACACAATGTGGCTGCTTCCTGGCTCCCCTGGCCCTTCTCCCTGCGGCTCCCCACTGCTGGGCGGCTGGGATATCACACATCTTGCTGCGGATGAGGCAACTTTCCAGAATCGCTTACCCTGCTGGACTTTTTAATGTCTTGTGATGAGCCTATTACCACTCACTTCTAGTAAGTTTGTTTTTTATCTTTTGGCAATAAAGTTTTGTTAATATTGCACTTAGAGGCGCCTTCTCTTTTTATCTTTCCTTTCCCAGAGCTATTGCTTCTCTCTTGGAGTGCTGCCTTGGTGCATCTAACCCCCATATAGCAGCCTTACTCTCCCCTCCCACATTGGGACAATCGTTTGGATTGATGCTGTTGTCCAGAAGCGCCCTTTACCTCCTCATCCATGACAGAGTTGTTAAGTTGTACTTGATATTTTTATTGCTGAGTGGCCAGTCTGATACAGTGGGGTTTATTTACTAAAGCTGGAGAGTGCAAAACCAGTCTCACTTCTGCAGAGAAACCACTCGGCTTGTTCAATTAACCAGTTGCTGACCGCTCGCCGTGGCTTGATGACGGCAACTTGGCTCATTATCGTGAAACGCCGTCACCTGGCGGCAGCTGCGAGAACGAGTATTGTGAGAGCTCACTGTGTTCTTGAGGAGCCAAGCCAGAGAGCGGGTAGGGCAGACTCAATCTCCACTGGCTACCCGCGATCACCCCCCGGAGCGACAGAACGGGGATCTGTGTATGTAAACACGGATCTCCATTCTGACAGGGGGGAAGGGTGGTGATCACAGGCTTCCTGTATATGGAAGCCGCGATCACTCCCCTCCCCCTGCCAGCCCAGCCCCCATACAGTTAGAACACACTGAGGGAACACAGTTGACCCTTAGAGCGCCCTCTGCAGGTTAACCCCTTCCCTGCCAGTGATATTTACACAGTAATCAGTGCATTATCATAGCACTGATCGCTGTATAAATGCCAATGGTCCCAAAAAAGTGTCAAAATTGTCCGACATGTCCGCCCCAATATCGCAGTACCACTAAAAAAAACGCAGATCGCCGCCATTACTAGTAAAATATAAAAAAAAAAATAGAAACCCCATAACTGAATTCTCATCATTCATAAACGCGGCAACGTTTGTGCAAACCAATCAATAAACGCTGATTGCGATTTTTTTTACTAAAAATATGAGGAAGAATATAAATCGGCCAAAACCGATGAAAAAACATTTTTTATGGACATGTATTATAGCAAAAAGTAAGAAATATATATATTTTTTTGCTAAATTGTCGCTATTCTTTTGTTTATAGCGGTGAACAGAAATGACGCAGAGGGGATCAAATACCACCAAAAGAAAGCTCTATTTGTTAGAAAAAAAGGATGCAAATTTTGTTTGGGTGCAACGTCGCACGGCCGCGCAATTGTCAGTTAAAGTGACGCAGTGCTGAATAGCAAAAAGTGCTAAACTGGGAAATCCTTCCAGGGATGAAGTGGTTAAGCGTCACTTTGGCAATAAAACCTGGAAGCTGATTGGTTTCTATGCAGAAATAAGACTGGTTTTGCACTCCCCAGCTTTAGTAAATAAACCTCATTGTGAACACAGGTGGTTGACCACTCAGCTCAGATGCCATTCAGAGAATGCTTTGAATTTTCTGAATGTATGAAAGTATTCTCTGATTGGAGGTGGTGGAGAGGTGGGACAATGACATTGCATTCTCCACCTCATCCAACCAGAGAATGCTTTGCATTCATTCAGGGAATGCAAAACATTCTCTGAATGGCAACCGCGCAGAGCATTTAACCTCCTTTGTTCACAATGCAGGAGAGCAGCCGCTCTGCGTGGGACCCAGAAGCACACGGAGATCATCGGAGCAGCGGTGTAGTGGTGGCGTCTGTGATGTCCAGCTTCCAGAGGCATCGGCCAGGTATGGTATATACAAACTATGCAAATAAACATATTAATGTGTGCTGTCCAAAGAATATTTATATATCTATCAAAATGCAATCAAATGATTTACATAAACAGGTGTATAATTAACCTAATAAAACGCATTAGTTAATAATTAATTAATAAACAAAAAGTGCAATGTGCAACATATAAAGGGCAACAAGTCCATAAAAGTGCAACAAAATATTACGTTGAAGTGCACACAATAAAGATGTAGTCCTTGACAATCACCTCTAACAGTGTGGACCATATTGGAATACACCACCACAGCAAAGTGCTCCCAAGGCCTCTTTACCACAAACAGCTAACAGGGCTTCTTACCAGATATTTTGATCCCACAAGGAGATCCAACACCGTCTTGCAGCTAAATGTGCCACAATTCAAAAAAGATAAGACTTCTCAGACTCCTAAGGCAAATGTACTCCAAAGAAGGGATTTAAATGCAACAGGAGAACCACATAGTGTAGTATTTTACCAAACAAATTTATTAACCACTTGCCAACCGCCTCGCTACTATAAGCAGCGACAGCGTGGCTCTGTCCCTGTGAATCACCACTTATAGTCGTCACTCGCTCCCTGAGCGGGGCCGCGGGTTGGGCGGACTTGATGTCTGCTGGTGACCAGCGATGGGCTGTGACAGAGCCAGAACGGGGAACCGCCGATGTAAACACAGTGGTTCCCTGTTCTGACAAGGGCATGTAAGAGATCTACTGATCCCTGTTCTCGGGATCAGTTAGATCTCTGGTGCCCCTGGCAGCCCAGCCCCCCCATACAGTTAGAACACGCCTAGGTAACCCTGGTTGAGAACCCCTGATCTAGGTGATTGATGTGCACCCTTCTTCCTTTGGCTCCTGATATATGCTCATCACATATGCCAGGAGGCAAAGCCTTTCAATAAAGGAAGAGGGGTTGGGCATAGTGATTCGACTTAGGGAGGCGTGCTGGCTGAATCCAGAGCAGCTGGTAGCCTCTCAATGACATCACAAAACATGGTGGTGTGCCAGAAGAGAAGAGGATCTCAGGTGGAAAACTCTGAATCCGCTGGGAGGGTAAGTATATGAAATGTGCAGAACTCACCACCAGGTTGGGCTCGGTTCCCACTGCCATGACTTGGGATCTGACTTGCGAGATCCCAAATCTCATGACATGTGAAATCCCATGTTAGTCAATATGAGCTGTCTTAATTAAGCACTACTGAAGTTGCTCCACCATTAGAAAAGATTCCTGTACTACTTCAAGGCGATTTATATTCTATACTTCTATCAAAGTAGTACTCAAGTCACCAGAAAGTCATCTGGTAAAGTCACACCTTAAGTTGCGTGATTAAGTAGGGGTTTTTAAAAGAAATAGGAGAGTGAAAATCTGCCCTCAGTCCCATATACAAGCAATCTTCTAAGTCCCTCATGAATAGTTATGCAAATATCAGAATGCCTTGATGAGTGGATGTCAGTCTGGAGGAGTAGCTGTTCCTGCATAAGCTGAATTTGCAGGAAGACCACCCTAGGTAACATCAGCATGTGATATTGAACCTCTGTGATTGAAAGAACTGAATTCCTGTGAATGAAATGGGCAGGGTGGAGACAGTAAGGAAAGAGCTAGATGATGCTGCCATCCTCCTACCAGAAAATGACTTGCTGTAGCTTCTAATGCACATTGTGAGAAGCTCATAATGTTTTTATGTGTTACCTTTTCTTTCTGTCATTTTAATGGGAATCATAATAAAGTTTACTTACATTTTGCTATTAAAAATTACATTCTGTTAATCTCAGTTTCAGACCATCTACATTTGGTCTTGAATTCCTCCTAAAAACTAGCAATGCCCTTCCTGTGCCTGTTCTGTATCCTCATAGTGTTCTCATGTATCCCAATATATCCTCATGACTTCAGATTGAGATCATCTAAGGCACTGCTGCCTCTGATTGCTGGTCTAACCAGATTGTAAGATAGATTGGGTGATGTTTAGAGTTGAGCGAACCCAAACGTTTGAGGAAAAAGTCCGGTTCGGGTTTTGGGTTCTGGTATTTTATCACGCATGTCGAATAGCTGCAGGGCAGCCAATCAACAAGTGTTTCACTGGTTTTCCCTAGAAGCCATCACAGCCATGCCTACTAATGGCATGGCTGTGATTGGCCAGTGCATCATGTAACCCAGCCTCTATATGAGGCTGGAGTCATAGTGCTGTATGTCACATGCTCTCTGGGTAGTGTAGGGAGAGGATGCTGCCGGTGCTGTGAGGGACAGATAGATATATAGGTAGAGATTACTACTACTACTGCTTTTAGGGACAGATTGCAGATCTCATCCTGCATTACAGAAAGATCTGACTGGACTAGATAGAGTCTAATGCTTAGAGGGACAGATTATTGTTCTAAAATCATCTCCTAGTTCTATAGGGTCAGGTTCCTGCTGTTGCTTTAAGGGACAGATTATTGTTCTAAAAGCATTTTGCAGCCCTCTAGCACTTTCCAGGACTCTTTTACAGTCATTTTTGTGCCGAAAAGTTCAGGCGCTATTATATTCAATGGGGTACGGGGTAAAGTCTGGGCAGGTTCGGTCCCGAACCTGGACTTTTTTCTGAAGTTCGGCCTAACCCACCGAACCCAAACATCCACGGGTTCGCTCAACTCTATCCAGAAGGTGCCTTCTGGCAGACAAGTAAAAACTGCTATGTCTGCATAGCAAACAGGGCTGGCCCAAGACATTGTGATGCCTGGGTCCAAGAATGAAAAGACCCCCCCCCAAAAAAAAAAAATCATGCCCACCCAAAGGCCATTATTTTATATCATGATAATTAAAACTAAGATTGAATTTATCAGGAGGTCAGATTTACATGCAACAGCAGCTTGTCTGTATGCAAAATGATGACATCATGTTTGATTCCAAGGACGAGCTAGGGCAGTATAGGGGCGGACTAGGGAAGTATAGGGACAGGCAGTATATGGACAGGCTAGGGTAGTATAGGGGCAGGGGGAGCATCCCGGGGGGGGGGGGGGGGGGGT
>BLSH010197285.1:228528-252063 GCA_018402905.1 Glandirana rugosa | reverse complement strand
CTTTATCTGCAACTCAAAGCAGCGGTATGTGAAATCTCTAATTTCTGCTATCTGTCCTCAGAGCAACAGCACAGACAGCAGTAGTAAAGTAATCTATCTCAGGATGCAGGATCAGGTCTTAAAATGTCTCAAATCTGTCCCTCACGCAGTCAGCTACCTCTCCCTACACTAACCCAAGGAGCATGTGACTGCAGCACTGTGACTCCAGCTTATAAAGAGGCTGGGTCACATGATGCACCGGCCAATCACAGCCATGCCATTAGTAGGCATGGCTGTGATGGCTTCTAAGGGCAAACCAGTGAAACGCTTGTTGATTGGCTGCCCTGCAGCTTCTCAACACGTGGAGTAAAATAACAGAACCCCGGACCGAACCCGAACGATTTTTGAAATGTCCGGGTCCGTGCCACGGACACCCTAAAGTTCGGTACGGACCCGAACGTTACAGTCCGGGTTCGCTCAACACTATCCAAGAAAGCCACCGATGGCTCCAACAAACAATGAGATTGAGTAGAACACATTTGATGTGTTTATAGCGATTCATATTTTATTCCCCGTTTTCACCTGACACTTTTTTTTGCTTTCATTGACTATTATTCCTAAAATAAATAGACTGGAAGATATCCCGAAAACTGTGACAAGTATAAGAATACAAATGTAGGTTGCAGTCAGAGGATCACTAAACATGGAGGCCATTGGTCCAGATTCTGTTATGGTCAGGAGCTGATAGATCTGACTTGTGGTCCGCACTCACAGCTTAACTTAGAATACTTTTCTGATCCACAATTTACAAGTCAAAGATGTGTTTTGGTTATGCTAATTGCAAATATCACTTTTCAAAGTGTTGCCATCACTGTGTACAACAGCAACTCAGAGTTTGCATGTGCAAATGCTTAGGTAAAAATGACTTTCCAGAGTGCCTATGAATTAGAAAACACGAGACATCTGAAATCTGAAAACTATCATAATTTAACGAAAGCAAGGTTATCACAAAATGAGAAAAATCTCGAGGATCAATAGTTCTTATCTGTAAAAAGGATACAGAGTATTAAAGTGGAAGATTAGGCTTAAATATACTCCTACCCCCCATTCTAAGCTTATTCTATCTACACCAGGGGTTCTCAAACTATGGCCCTCCAGTTGTTCAGGAACTACAATTCCCATCATGCCTAGTCATGTCTGTGAATGTCAGAGTTTTACAATGCCTCATGGGATGTGTAGTTCCGCTACAGCTGGAGGGCCGTAGTTTGAGGATGCCTGATCTACACTGTCAAAAGAAAGATCTATGTACTTACTTATTCTGAGGGTGCGCCGTTCCGGTTACATGATCGGATCCCAGCGCCATCTTCAGTGCAAAAGAGGGACAGCCAACGATGGAGGCCCCATTGTAAGCCTATGGGTAACATCATTACCCACCATCCTCTTCACTGACACCAGTGCTGGGAGCTGGTCATGTGACCGGACCAGAGCACCCTCAGCATAGGTAAGTATACAGATCTTTCCTGCACAGGGTAGATATAATAGACTTAAAATAGAAATGGGAGTAGATTTAAAGAGGTAGTATGCCCATCCATTTCACAGTTTAAAAACCAGTTCCATTCCCAACACGTGCCGGAAATGTAACACTCCCATTGGTTGTGCTCTAAACCAAACTGTCAAACCATCCAATGGCTGGTGTCATAGCTGATGACATGGGCAGCATCACGGCAGTTGTAGATTAACCCCACCAGGTCCGCGCTATTGCCGAAATACGGCTCCAGCGTGGACCTGAAATGCCGGGAGGACGTCCATGGACGTCCTCCACTGCGCATGCTCCCGCGCGTCCCCTGGAGGCAGCGGCGGCGCGCGCGCGCGCCGCACGCTGCGTGAGCGTGCCCGCGGGTCGGGCGGACTCGATGTCCGCCCGAGACCCGCGATCACTTTCAGGAGCCTCAGAACGGGGAACCGCCGTTGTAAACACGGCGGTTCCCCGTTCTTTGACAGGGGACAAGCAGATCTACTGATCCCTGTCACTGGGATCAGTTAGATCTGTTATGTCCCGACCAGCCCTGCCCCCCCACAGTTAGAACACAGCCAGGGAACATATTTAACCCCTACACTGCCCCCTGCTGGTTAACCCCTTCACTGCCAATGACATTTATACAGTAATCAGTGGACATTTAAATTTCTGATCGCTGTATAAATGTCATTGGTCCCAAAAATGTGTAAAAAATTGCCGACATTTCCGCCCCAATATCGCAGTCCCGATAAAAATCGCAGATCGCCGCCATTACTAGTAAAAAAAAAAAATAATAATAAAAACGCCATAAATCAATTCCCAGTTTGTAGACGCGATAACTTTTGCGCAAACCAATCAATATACGCCGATTGCGATTTTTTTTTCCCCAAAAATATGTAGAAGAATATATATCGGCCAAAACCGATGAATAATTTTTTTAATGGATTTGTACTTTAGCAAAAAGTAAAAAATATTGTTCTTTTTTGCAAAATTGTCGCTCATTTTTTGTTTATAGCGGCGATCAGAAATGACGCAGTGGTGATCAAATACCACCAAAAGAAAGCTCTATTTGTGGGAAAAAAAGGACGCAAATTTTATTTGGGTACAACTTCGCACGACCGCGCAATTGTCATTCAAAATGCGACAGCGCTGAAAGCCAAAAATTGGTCTGGGCAGGAGGGGGGTTTAAGTGCCCAGTAAGGAAGTGGTTAAACAGAGGCCAAGATGGCAGCTTCCTTGGCTGAAAATGATAGGAGGGTTTACTACCACTTTAATAATTTCCTGCCCAGGCTATTATATTGTAATGGCTGGGCAGACCTCTCGTCAATCTGGGTGGACATGAGATGATGGAAAAAGGATACAGATTATTAAAGTGGAAGTTCAGTAAAACATTAACTAAGCTTAAATCTATTCACCACCCTTATTCTAAGCCTATTTTATTTATCCTGCAGAAGAAAAGATCTGTATACTTACCTATGCTGAGGGTGCTCCTGTTCCGGTCATATGGTTGGGTCCCAGCGCCAGCTTCAGTGTAGAGTAGGGGCAGCTATCAACGGATTCCCTATAGTACCTTATGAAGTGAATAAAAGTTTATTAAGACTTTTTAGGCATCGAGACATACAAAGGTATGTATAAAATATCACAACTTTAATTTTATATCTTAAAAAAACATAGAATAGTTAAAATTATGTAAATAGATTGACCACTTCACCCCCCGGAAAGTTTCACCCACCTTCATGACCAGGCCATTTTTTGAGATACAGCACTGCGTTACTTTAACTGACAATTGCGCGGTCGTGCGGCACTGTACCTAAACAAAATGTATGTTCTTTTTTTTCCCACAAATAGAGCTTTCTTTTGGTGGTATTTGATCCCCTCTGCGGGTTTTATTTTTTGCGCTATCAACAAAAAAAGAGCGACAATTTTGAAAAAAGAATCATTTGTTAATTTTCTGCTATAAAACATATCGAATCAAAAAAAAATTAAAAAATCAAATTTCTTCATCAATTTAGGCCAATATGTATTCTGCTACATGTTTTTGGTAAAACAAAATCCCTAAAAGCATATATTGACTGATTTGCACAAAAGTTACCGCGTCTACAAACTATAGGATATTTGGATGGCATTTTTATTTTTACTAGTAATGGCGGGAATCAGGGATTTTTAGCGGGACTGCGACATTGTCACTATGTGACCCTTTTTGGGGACCAGTCACACCAATACAGTGATCAGTGCTAAAAAAAATACACTCTCACTGTGCTAACGACACTTGCAGGGAAGAGGTTAACATCAGGGGCAATCAAAGGGTTAAGTGTGCTCCTAGGAAGTGATTTCTAACTGTGTGGGGGGTGGCTTAACTGGAGGAAGACAGAGATCTGTGTTTCTGCTTCTGCTATTGCCTGAGGAAGGAGCACGAATGCTCCAAACGCGAGCACCTCCCACTCCACCCTGCATCCGATAGTGACGTCAGCAGCGGTTCCTGAGCCCCATCTGAGTTCCTGGAAGTGCTGGAAGCCACCAGCTCAGCCAGTACCAGCGGCCACCAGTGTTCCCCACCTGCAGCCCGTCCTGAAAGGAGTGGATGAACCTCTACACAAGGCCTATTGCCACACATGCGCTGACAACGCTTTTATCTTGTGAGTTGTCATTTGTCTTTTTAATAAAGATGTTTTTATACTGCTGCATTTAGATTGGCGCTGCTCTTTTTTTGTTCTATGTGCTTCTGCTTCTGCTTCTTCTTCCTCTCTGACAGAATGGTGGTCTGGCTTGTTTACATAGGGAGACCGCCATTCTGCCTCTCCTGTGAATGATCGGTGGGTCCAATCACAGAGGTAGTGGGTTGCCGGCGTGCCCCAGACCCCGAAGAGGAATCAATGTATAGGTATGTTGTTTCGCACAGCCAGGCCACCCTACTGCAGTAAAAGTACTCAAAATAAGCTACTAATAGGGCCAACAAGTGCACACCAATCCCAGAAGGGTATTTGTGTGTCAGCCATAGGTTGTAGGGCTGCCAGTGTCCAAAAGGGATTGGCGTGTATTAGCATACCTTGTTGAAACCTGACATGTTTCATGACAAGGAGCTTCCTCAGGAGCTTGAGCATATATTCTATATGAATGAAAATATAAAATGAAAAACGGATACAAGGCATATATTCAATGCAGGTGTTTAACCACTTCCTTACTGGGCACTTAAACCCCCCTCCTGCCCGGACCAATTTTCAGTTTTCAGCGCTGTCGCTCTTTGAATGACAATTGCGCGGTCATGCGACATTGTACCCAAAAAAAATTGACTTCCTTTTTTTCCCACAAATAGAGCTTTCTTTTGGTGGTATTTGATCCCCTCTGCGTCATTTCTGATCGCCGCTATAAACAAAAAAACAGCGACAATTTTGAAAAAAAAACAATATTTTTTACTTTTTGCTCTAATAAATATCCAAAAATAAAAAATAAAAAAACAAATTTATTCATCAGTTTTGGCCGATATTTATTCTTGTACATATTTTTGGTTAGAAAAATCGCAATCGGCGTTTATTGATTGGGTTGCGCAAAAGTTATAGCGCCCACAAACTATGGAAATTGATTTATGGCATTTTTATTATTTTTTTTTTACTGGTAATGGTGGTGATCTGCGATTTTTATCGGTGCTGCGATATCGGGGCGGACATGTCGGACGTTTTGACACTTTTTTGGGACCAATGACATTTATACAGCGATCAGAAATGTAAATATCCACTGATTACTGTATAAATGTCATTGGCAGTGAAGGGGTTAACCTGCAGGGGACAGTGAAGGGGTTAACTATAAAATGCCAAAATATACCGCGCTCATTCAGCAGCCACCAAACCCATAGAGATAAGAAATTCTCTCATATGTGTATTAATCTCTCTGGTATTCACAAGAAATCCAGAGATGGTAATGCTGCATTAATAAATCATGGCGCTTACAAACTTTAATGTCCTTGACCGCAAAAAATATATATATATATATGTGTGAGCTGAATATGACCATATAGCATAAAAGTCCTATAAGTGGAGGAGCTTCTTGGTGATCCTTGAAAAACGAAACTCCTTCTACAGAAAAAAAGGGGGGGGTCCCGTTCACAAGGTGATTTACATCCACTTGCTTCCCCACTTACCGGACTTCATTGACCTCCAAGGGCCACACAAACAAATGGGGATATATTTCTTCTTGTTGAGCTTCACATGCATATACATGAATGGACTTCTTAACTCCAGATAAACTCCGCTAGGAACCCCAAAGGTACCCCACTTACCAGATCTTGAAGTGGTAAAGCGTAACTGAAGGTAAAGGAGTATGTTGAAGGGTCCTCCAAAAGCGCCTCTTTTGGTGTATGGCTCCAAAACCACGAAACTAAAACAAAAACAAAATAGCAACTCCCGCAGCGGGAGAACGCTTGCTAAAACAAATATCAATAGATGTACAGGGGACGCCTGGCTGCAATCCACCTGTATAGCTCAAAACCGGAAGTAATGTGCAACTCCCTTGCCAGGGAGTTGCTATTTTGTTTTTGTTTTAGTTTCGTGGTTTTGGTTTTTGACAGGAGCATGACAGATCTAACTGATCCCAGTGACAGGGATCAGTAGATCTGGCATGCCCCCCCTCACAGAACGGGGAACCGCCGTCTTTACTTTGGTGATTCCCCGTTCCTCCTCTCTGTAAGGAGATCGGGGTCTCCGGCGGACACCGGGTCCGCCCGACCCGCGGGCACGCTCCTGCAGCGTGCGGCGGCGCATGCACGCACCGCTCGCGCCCGCGGGAGCGCGCCCAGTGTGAGCCAAATGGGAGGACGTCTATTGACATCCTCCTGGCATTTTAGAGCCGCGCTGTAGCCGTCATTCGGCTATAGCGCGGATGGCAGGAGGTTAATAATAATAGTTCACTTTTTTTTGCTGTTAGTGCCAGAACCATCCTCAGGCACAGACAGGGTAACACAGTGCATGAAAGCAACTAACCCCCAGGGAGCACCAGGGAGCATCCAGTGGGCCACATTGACCTATGAATGACATCATCGCCCAGGGTCTTCAGCTGTTGTTGGCAATCTCTTCACAGAACCTGGAGCTGGGAGCCAATCATGCAACCGAGCCAGAGCACTTTCAGCATAGGTAAGTATATAGATCTTTCCTTTACAAGTAGATAGAATAGGCTTAGAAATGAGTTAACAGTAAGGCCTCATACTTCCTGGTATCTTGGTCTGGGCTCTAACCTGGACGCCCGGGGGATACAGCGGTGGAGACTTACGGAACTTACAACTTATTTCTCCTTCCCACCCCCCCTTCCCCCTCCCTCCCTTCCCTTTCTTCCATGCCCTCCCAACTTTACCCTTCCTCCTATATTCCCTACTCCGAGCAGACAATCGCTATATATTATTAGACACATCCCCATACAAAATAGGATCTAGCCCACGTATCCCTATGCAGCTTCATCACATCGCTCACGGCCCCCTTCACAGGACAGACACTATGCCACTCTTAGGCCGCCCTTCTCCCTAACTAAACACAAAATGCTTTGAAACACATAAATTACAGTAGAGCATATGCTCTAAATTTAAGGGAATATGTCCCACCCTTTTCTTGGTACAGCATGGAGCTCATAGCAACACCTTTAGCCTTTTGATATATCAGATGAGTAACCTGGAAGAACTAGACGGAGACCGTATGCGATATGTAAATTGTAGATGCCACCTGATAATGGCTGTTTACTTGACTATGCATAATATTGCAAGCAATGTACTGCTGTAACTAAGTCACGTATTATCTTATCTCCTTTTGCATGTTACAAGCCCTTTTCTCTTTTTTTTTGTTGAGTGTATTGTACTGACTCTTTGCAAAATAATTTTTTTTTCTGAAAGAAAAAAAAATAAAAAAATAAAACTGCCTCATACACACGGGCATATTAACAAAACGACGGGACCAATGCCAGGAAAAAAAAATGTGAAAAACGTGATTACATCGGCGTTCTGGATTGGCGTTAATGCGCGTTACTGAGTGTCAGCACTACGTCACGTTTTGTTTTAAAAGACATCCCTCTGCTATTTTTTAACCTGAAAACGTTGGCGCTATAAAATGGCGGTTAACGTCGCTACAGCGTTAATGAGCGTTAGTGAGCATTTTGTCGGCTCAGTGTCAAAAACGCTCTAACGCTGCAGCTTCAGAACACGCTGGCCGTGGGTTCTGCTTTCAGCTCACAAACGCCGACGCCATCTACAGCTCAAAAACGTCAGCACTTTTATGGGGCCATTGAATAACATGGAGAGCTGCAAAAAATACTTAAAAACACGGCTGTAAAAAAATGTCCGTGTTTGTGAGGCCTTAAAGAGAGGGATTTGTGGGACTTTAGATGAGACCTTTGACGTGTAGGTCCAAAGATGCCTCCATCCCTAAATGACAATAGCTAAGAGAGGGGTTGGGACTTTAAATGAGGCAGGCAATTTGGAATGCTCATTTGCTTTCCGAATTGCTTGTCTCATTTAACCACTTCAATACCAGGCACTTAGAATACTTTCCTACCAGACCAATTTTCAGCTTTCAGTGCTGTTGCGGTTTGAATGACAATTGCGCGGTTGTGCAACACTGTAGCCAAACAAAATGTTTATAATTTTGTTCCCACAAATAGAGCTTTCTTTTTGTGGTATTTGATTGCCTCTGCGGTTTATATTTTTTGCGCTACAAATAACAAAAGACTGAAAATGTTGAAAAAAAAATGTTTTTATCTGTTTCTGTCACAAAACTTTGTAAATAAGTACATTTTCTCCATCACTGACGGGCACTGATGAGGCTACACTGACAGGCACTGATTAGGCAGTACTGATTGGCACTGATGAGGTGGCACTGATACGGTGGCACTGATGGGCACTGATGATGAGGCACTTATATGCAGCAATGATGGGCACTGATAGGCGGCACTGATAAGCAGCACTGATAGGTGGCGCTGATATGTGGCACTGACAGACACTGATAAGCGGCACTGATTGGCACTCATAGGCGGCACTGATTGGCACTCATAGGCGGCACTGGACACTGGTAGGTGGCACTAGTAGGTGCCACTGGTGGGCACTGATAGGTGGCACTGGTACGCACTGATTGGGGCACTGGTGGGTACTGGTGGGCAGATGCGCTGATAGGGACCATTTCCCTGGTGGTCTAGGGTGGCATCTGAAGGTGGCACTGAGTGCCATCCATATTGGGCACTGTACCCCTTACCTGGTGGTCTAGAGTGGTCTCCCTGGTGGTCCTGATCAGTTCCCCGGTGGTCCCTGGTGGTCCTGGGTGGGCACATCCCTGGTGGTCACTGGGCAGGCTCCCCGGTGGTCTAGGGTGTCAATCTGAGAGGGGCTGTGCTGATAAACAATCAGCACAGACCCCTCTGTCAGGAGAACAGCCGATCAGCTCTCCACTGCTCAGGTCTGCAGACACGAGTACAGGAAAAGCTGATAAACAGCTTTCCTGTTTACACTGTGACCAGTTGTGATTGGTCACGGCTGATCACATGGTAAAGGTCTTCCGATGGAAGTGCTTTACCGAGATCGGTAATGAGGGGGGTCAGACTGACCCCCACACCACCGATCGCCACGATGCGCCCCCCCCCCCCGGGCACGCACTGGCATGTTGTCCTGCTGGACGTCATATGATGCCCAATCAGGATAACTCAGCCTCTTCTCGGCCATCATTCTGTATACATCGGTAGGGAAGTGGTTAAAGTCCAGACTCCTCTCTTAGCTGGAGCTAACAGTACATTTAGGTACAGTTAGTATTTGACTGAACTTCCGCTTTTTGGTAAGTTGGTTAACAAAATTAACTCCAAATGTCTCTAAAAAATACATGGCTGAATAAAAAGTTTGGTCCTTAACGTTGCTTCTCCCTCTTGAGCTCTGATGAAGAGGGTATGCCCTAAAAATGTGTAAGCGATTTTACAGAAGGCCCATGTTGGCAGCTAGGGTTCATTAGTTGGAGATCTGTGCCTGCTGTTATTTCAGGATTTTCTGAGATATGCACTTACATCAAGTACATTTGTAAGTACAAGATATTTGTATAAATATATATATAAAATCTATTGAGGATCTTACATTATGCCAGTGAGCTCTCTGCTTATTTCGTATTACCCAAAAAAAAACACCTTTTAAAATAAAACCTTATCAACTCCAATAAACACTAGCAATTACTACAAGCAAACTTTCCCTTATAAAAACAGGAGACTGACTCGCCTAGTCATGCCCTTTATTATGGCGATTTAATAGACTGTTTAAAGCGGTAGTAAACCCACCCACTTAACAGTTTAAAAACCAGTTCCATTCCCGACACGTGCCGGAAATGTAACACTCCCATTGGTTGTGCTCTAAACCAAACAGTCAAACCATCCAATGGCTGGTGTCATAGCTGATCACATGTGCAGCATCATGGCAGTTGTGGATTAAACAGAAGCCAAGATGGCAGCTTCCTTGGCTGAAAATTATAGTAGGGTTTTCTACCACTTTAACAGGAACTTTAAATCTAAAAAGAAACATTTACTTTATGTGATTTTTTTTTTTTAATAAAAAATACAAGTAAATAAATGTTTTCATTCTTCTACAGAAAAAAATATCAGTGGCTTTTAATCATCATAGAAATCACCTCTCTGATGGGGCATTGCAAACAATAATGCATCACTAAAGAACAGCCCACCCAAAACGAACACTTCATTTTTAGTTGCTTTTCTCTTTTGGGGACCACAGTGGTTTATTCTTCACACTTGAGGTCTAAAGCCTCGTACACAGGGGACGACAATCGTATACAACAGGTCATACTAACGACCGTTGTATGCAATGTCGATCGTCCGTATGCGCGATTAGAACAGTCGAACATACGACGGTCGTACAAGTGAGTTGTCCCGTGTGTACGAGGCTTAAGATCTCTTCCATGAGACCTTACAACTCCCTTTATTGGATTTTCACTTATTTTTGGGAGGGAACGGTAGGTAAAAACAGAATTGGGATCTCTCCAGAATCTGAACTGGTAGTGGACTTTATCCCGCGGTCAGCTGAACATGGGTCATAGGAGGGCACAACAAAGTATACTCCTGTGACCTGCAGGAGAAGTAGGGCCAAACGAGCTTTGGCCATACTTCTCCGTTAATATTTTTACCCGCTATGAAATTCTATGCTGTATCACTATTAGTGTTTCTGAAAATGTGGTAAAGTGGCACTAATCAGGAGAAAATGGATCACAATCAAACATTCAAGCACACAGAGATTTTCTCTTTGATGAGACTAAACACATGAATCCAGGCTTCCTTCAGTTTGGGGGTAACAACAATTAAGAAAACTGACTGAACAGGTGTATATGAGAACATAACTAACAACAAGATCCAATATCCAAAACTAAATGTGGTAAAGACATCAAATAAAATGAGAAACAATGAAACATAAAACATTACATAGAACAACAGAAGTTTAACCATATTGCGGACAATATTTTGATACATTTTTACATTTCCATTGGTAGAGGTCGCCATGTTCTTCTCCATTTTTTTAGCATGTAGGTTAAGGGAAGCCGCAGAGGAGGCTGTTGTGATAATTGTAATAAAAATGGGGACACAGGTACAAATGAAATAAATATTTTTTGGAGCAATGTCATGAGTATCCGAGGAAATGTTGGTGAAGATGTTGCCACCAACAATGCTCTTGGCTTTAATCAATGAACTGAAGATTGGAAAACAGCCAAAAACAGATGCAATTTCAGATGCCAATATCAACCAATTGATCCTTAGCTTCATCCATTGTAGAGGACGCCAGCTGAGGGTGGTGATTTTAGAGAAGTAAAAGAAGAAGAGGCTCGCAGTAAGCCAGGCACAAGACATGTTACTGTACGCAGTCAGAGAAAACACAATGTAGGTTGCATACATTTCTTTGTAAATCTCAGGACAAATATAATTTGATAAAATGTTAAAAGCCAAAGTAGATCCTTGAAAAACGTTGGCTATACCCAGTGCAACCAGAATTGCATCGCCGGCCTTTGCCTCTTGTCTTTTTCCATTGTGAAAACACAGGACGAAGATGATAAAAATATTGTCAAATAATCCAACAACGGTCTCAAGGGCCATAATAGCAAGAAAAGCTGCAGTTAGCAGTAGATTGGGATCCATGTGTTATAATTATCCAACACGTCTTCTGCTCTGACTCTTGTATTTCTCTATGATAAAATGTTCTTTAAAGATAATTAACAATGTTCAACCTCAGAAGTATACAAAGTGTACATCTATTATTTGCGTGCATGACTTGAAGTAAGCTGGTTGCACCGCTTTTGTTTTTGTTTTTTTAGAACAGCTTAGTGATTGCAGCTGTCTAGGTATTTTATTACCTGACTATGGACAAGCTTTGGATAAATGCAAAATGTCACAGTATACACATACATCTTACCAAGGTACCAGTGCTGTTCACTTTTTTCTTTTCAATCTTTTTTTATTCGTATCAAGAACAAGTAATATAGTTTACATTCCAATTTAAGGTATACAGTACGGTATATAGTATGGTTGAGGAATCTACAGGAGAAAAATAGGTGGTTACTAGAGTTGAGCGAACACCTGGATGTTCGGGTTCGGCCAAACTTTGCGGAAACATTCGGGTTCGGTACCGAACGTTATCCGAACTTTACCCCGGACCCCGAACCCCATTGAAGTCAATGGGGACCCGAACTTTTCGGCACAAAAGTGACTGTAAAAAAGTCCTGGAAAGTGCTAGAGGGCTGCAAAAGAAAGAAAAATGGGAGATGTTATTAGATCTGCAATCTGTCCCTCAAAGCAGTAGTAATCTCTACCTAGTCCAGTATCAGATTGTTCTGTAATGCAGGATGAGAGATCGTTCTGTAATCAGATCGTTCTGTAATGCGGGATGAGATGTTATAGATCTACAATCTGCCCCTCAGAGCAGTTGTAGTAATCTCTACCTAGTTATTAGATCTGCAATCTGTCCCTCAAAGCAGTAGTAGTAATCTCTACCTAGTTATTAGATCTGCAATCTGTCCCTCACAGCAGTAGTAGTAATCTCTACCTAGTTATTAGATCTGCAATCTGTCCCTCACAATCTGTCCCTCACAGCGCCGGCAGCATCCTCTCCCTACACTAACCCGAGAGCATGTGACATGCAGCACTGTGACTCCAGCCTCATATAGAGGCTGGGTCACATGATGCACCGGCCAATCACAGCCATGCCATTAGTAGGCATGGCTGTGATGGCTTCTAGGGAAAACCAGTGAAACGCTTGTTGATTGGCTGCCCTGCAGCTATTCAACATGCGTGATAAAATACCAGAACCCATAACCCAAACCCGAGCGTTTTTCTCAAACGTTCGGGTTCGGTACACGGACACCCGAAAGTTCGGTACGGACCTGAACTTTACAGTTCGGGTTCACTCAACTCTAGTGGTTACAAAAAAAAAGGGGGGGGGGGCGTCTCTCTCTCAGTAAAGCTTCTGAGAGCCTATGGTCCCCATATTATCAGTGAACTGAAAACCTTAAATGAACTATACACCTTGTATTATATGCTTGCGCTGAATAGACTGTAGGTAACCGAAGCTAGGTCATGCGACGACCAGTGTTGTTAATCAACAATATGCCTGTTTTTTAATCCTTGTTGTAAATAGATCTTTTAATTAAACTCTTTTTCCTGATATATTGCATGATTGGATCTGAGGCTCATGTGAGATCGATATACACGGTATTGGCGTTCCCGAAAATCGGTGGAACAATAGAGCTGGTTTTACACCTGAAGTGAGGGGTGATAACTCACTGATGCATATATTGGCTTTGAGAGGTCAGATATCTTTATTATAATTATGCCTTGGGGAGCTCGAGTTGTTTTACCTGTTGATAACCTGAAGGACACCACTCTCTTTTCACTAAAGGACTTGGTGGTGTTTTCGATATTTCATTTCAACTTCAACACTCAATACGTTTGGTGGACTATATAAAGGACTGTAAGGACTCATACCCTCAGATAATAGCACATTGAGAGAAAATATTTTTTTCACTGTACCACTTGGTGAGAGCACAACATTTTGTTTATCTTTATTTTGTTCATGGTGTATATATGAGTATGAGTGCAGCTGTTAATTCAAATACTAATAACAAATCACTAAGCACAGATTTTCTATTTTATATATCATAACAGGATTACTCGAAGTAATGTGAAAGATGATGAAAAATGGTAGATGATGCAGAGAATAAAAATTGTACTCCCCCTACAGGTGAACTAAGGAGGTAAGTTAGCCAATAGAGGGGACCTAAAATGCGCCCAAAGCATGAGATATTCATATATATTAACCACTTCAGCCCCGGAAGGATTTGCCCCCTTCCTGACCAGAGATCTTTTTGCGATTCGTAACTGCGTCGCTTTACCTGACAATTGCGCGGTCGTGCGACGTTGTACCCAAACAAAATTGACATCCTTTTTTTTCCCCACAAGTAGAGATTTCTTTTAGTGGTATTTGATCACTTATGCGGTTTTTATTTTTTTCTCTATAAACAAAGAGCGACAATTTTGAGAAAAAAAAAAAAATGCTATAATACATATCTAAAAAAATAAATAAAAAAAAACTAGTTTATTCTTCAGTTTAGGCCAACATGTATTCTTCTACAATTTTTGGTAAATAAAATTGTAATAAATGTTTATTGATTGGTTTGCGCAAAAGTTTTGCTTTATGGCGGTTTTTATCATTTTTTTTTTACTGGTAATGGCGGCAATCTGTGATTTTTTATCAGGGCTATGATATTGGGGCAGACAGATCGGACACTTTTGACACTTCTTTGGGACCACTGACATTTATACAATGATCAGTGCTAAAAATAGCCACTGATTACTGTATAAATGTCACCGGAAGTGAAGGGGTTAACACTAGGGGGAGTAATCAAGGAGTTAAATGTGTTCCCTCAGCGTGTTCAAACTGTAAGGGGGCTGAGCTGGGTGGGGGCATGACAGACCTCACTGATCCTAAATACAGGGAACAGTAGATCTCTGTCATGTCCCCTGACAGAACGGGGAATTGACATGTTTACATTGGCGGTTTCCCATTCTGCCTCTGTATTAGGCGATCGTGGGTGCAGCGGGCATGAAAGCTTCACACAGCCGCAGTTGCGGGCGTGCTCCGCCGTATATATACTTCGATTCTTGCAGGGCTGCCAACCTGCCGCAGTAAAAGTACGTTACGCGGTTGGGAAGTGGTATATATATATACATATATTAGAAAGTTTACAGACAAGTACACAAATATACACATAGTCCAATATTTATAAAGATGCAAAATATTGCATAAAAGATGGTAAAAGACATAGCTAAAAAAAACACAACCTGATTTACCATCAAGATGGGAATAATAAAGTTGATTATTGATGGGTCCCAAAAGGGTCTCACATGTACAGACACATTGGTTGGGGCTTATTAACCACTTCCTTACTGGCATATTGTAATAATACGCCGGCAAGGTGCCCTCCCCATCCTGGCTGGACGTCATATGACATCCTCCCATTTCCGCCCGCGGGTGATTGGGGATCGGCCGTGTCCCTCGGGACTCAGGTCATCCGTGATCGGGGTAAAGAGCCAATAAAATTGGCTCTTTACCACATGTCCTATCACAGCCGTCACTTCTGGCATTCCTGTGCACGCACCCATGGGGCACGCAGCGCGGTGATCTGGGTTAAGGTTTGTCCCTCGGACAAAGCCCAACCCCGATTAGGGTAAAGAACCGATGAAATTGTCTCTTTACCATGTGACTGACTGTGTCCAATCACAGCCGGTCTCAGAATGTTAGCAAACCGCTGTAAGGAGCTGTTAACGGGATCATGTGTGAATATGGGATTGCGGTAACAGCTCGTTACCACTTACAGTTTTCACTAAGCATACTGATTGCCCCCACAGTAATAAAGAGGACCTGTAACCACCCCCATCAAAAGTACCTGTCACAGCCCATCAAAGTACCTGTCACCAGCCCATCAGAGTACCCGAGTACCTGTCACCTGCCCATCAAACTATCCAAGTACCTATCGCCAGCCCATCAGAGTACTCGAGTACCTGTCACCAGTCAATCTGAGTACCCAAGTACTTGTCAACAGCCCATCAGAGTACCTGAATACCTGTCACCAGCCCATCAGAGTACCCGAGTACCTGTCACCAGCCCATCTGAGTATCCAAGTACCTGTTACCAGTCCATCAAAGTACCTCAGTGCCTGTCACCAGCCCATCAGAGTACCTGAGTACCTGTCACCAGCCCATCAAAGTACCCGAGTACCTGTCACAAGCTCACCAGAGTACTCGTGTACCTGTCACCAGCCCATCAGAGTACCCGAGTATCTGCCACCAGCCCATCTGAGTACCCAAGTACCTGTCACTAGCTCATCAGAGTACCCGAGTACCCAAGTACCTGTCACCAGCCCATCAGAGTACCCGAATACCTGTCACAAGCCCATCTGAGTATCCAAGTACCTGTTACCAGCCCATCAAAGTACACGAGTACCTGTCACCAGTCCATCTGGGTACCCGAGTACCTGTCACCAGCTTACTCTGAGTACCCAAGTACATGTCACCAGCCCATCAAATTATCTGAGTACCTGTCACCAGCCCATCAAAGTAACCGAGTACCTGTCACCAGCCCATCAGAGTACTCGAGTACCTGTCACCAGCCCATCAGTGTACCCGAGTACTTGTCACCAGCACATCTGAGTACCCGAATACCTGTCACCAGCTCATCTGAGTACCCAAGTACCTGTCACCAGCCCATCTGAGTACCTGTCACCAGCCCTCCTGAGTACCTGTCACCAGACCATCAGAGTACCTGAGTACCTGTCACCAGCCCATCAGACTACCCGAATACCTGTCACCAGCCCATCTGAATACCCGAGTACCTGTCAATGAAAACATATTTTTTACACAAAGTTGGCAATTCATATATTTCTAAAACATAGCATGTACATAGCAAAAATTACCCCCCAAAATACATTCTACTTTTCGGCCCGAATATGGGGATACCACATGTGTGAGACTTTTACTGAGTACCTGTCACCAGCCCATCTGAGTACCCGAGTACCCGTCACCAGCCACATAGCATGTACATATCAAAAATGACCCCCAAAATATATTCTGCTACTCATCCTGAGTATGTCAATACTACATGTTTGAGACTTTAACTGAGTACCCGAGTACCTGTCACAAGCCCAATAGAGTACCTGAGTAACTGTCACCAGCCCATCTGAGTACCCGAGCACCTGTCACCAGCCCATCAGAGTACCCGAGTACCTGATTACCTGTCACCAGTCCATCTGAGAACCCTAGTATCTGTCACCAGCCCATCAGAGTACCCGAGTACCTGTCACCAGCCCATTTGTGTACTCGAGTACCTGTCACCAGCCCATCTGAGTACCTGTCACCAGCCCATCTGAGTACCCGAGTACCTGTCACCAGCCCATCTGAGTACCCGAGTACCTGTCACCAGCCCATCAGAGTACCCCGAGTACCTGTCACCAGCCCATCAAAGTACCCAAGTACCTGCCACCAGTCCATATGAGTACCCAAGTACCTTTTTACCTGCCCATCAGAGTACCTGAATACCTGTCACCTGCCCATCAGAGTACCTGAGTACCTGTCACCAGCCCATCAGAGTATCCAAGTACCTGTCACCAGCCCATCAGAGTACCTGAGTACCTGTCATCAGCCCATCTGAGTAAACAAGTACCTGTCACCAGCCCATCAGAGTACCCGGTTACCTGTCACCAGTCCATCAAAGTACCCGGGTATCTGTCACCAGCCCATCAAAGAACCCGAGTACCTGTCACCAGCTCATCTGAATATCCGAGTGCCTGTCACCAGCCCATCTGAGTACCCTAGTACCTGTCACCAGCCCATCTGAGTACCCGAGTATCTGTCACCAGCCCATGAGAGTACCTGAGTACCTATGCACAGCCCATCAGAGTACCGCAAACACCTGTCTGCAGCCCATCAGAGTGACCCAGTACCTATCTGCAGCCCATCAGAGTACCTGAGTACCTATCTGCAGCCCATGCCTAATAGAATATACGTTGGGGTTTTTGCTTTTCAAATTGGGGTCATTTTGTGGGTAATTCCACTGTCCTGGTGCCCCAGAACCTTCAAAAGTGTGACAGGTAGGAGTGAAATTAGATGTGTAATCTATGCTCCTAGAACGCTTGAAGGTACTACTTCAATGTTGGACCTCTCTATGTGGCCAGTCTCACACATGTGGTATTGCCATACTCAGGACGAGTAGCAGAATGTATTTTGGGGGTAATTTTTGCTATGTACATGCTAAGTTTTAGAAATGTCTTATAAATTGACCACTTTGTGTAAAAATAAGAGCGTTTTCATTTTCTTTCCACATATTTCAAAGACTTGTGGAAAAAATGAACCATTCAAAAGACTCTTAATGCCTTATAGAATATATGTTGGTGTGTTTGCTTTCCAAAATGAGGTCATTTTGTGGGTAATTTCACTGTCCTGGTGCTCCATGGCCTTCAAAAATGTAATAGGTCGTCAGGAAATCAGATGTTTAATTTATGCTCTTAGAACGCCTGATGGTGCTCCCTACATGCTGGGCCTCTCTATGTGGCCAGGCTGTGTAAAAGTCTCACACATGTGGTATCACCATACTCAGGGTGAGTAGCAGAATGTATTTTAGTGTGTAATTGGAAGTATGCATATGCTGTGTGTGATAAATAACTTGTTGTTATGACAATTTTGTGTTAAAAGAAATGTCTTAATTTTCCCAAGAATTGTGGGAAAAAATACAACTTCAAAAAACTCACCATGACTTATACTAAATACCTCAGAATGTCTACTTTTCAAAAAGGGGTAATTTGGGGGGTATTTGTTCTTTCCTGACATTTCAGGGCCTCAAGAAATGAGATAGGCCATCAGTGCTTCAGGTGTGATCAATTTTCAATGATTTGTACCATAGCTTGTAGACTCTATAATCTTCACGCAGACCAAATAATGTACACTTATGTGGGCTATTTTTACCAAAGATAGATGGCAGTATAGGTTTTGGCCAAAATTTATGAACAAAAATTACTTATTAACAAAATGTTATAGAAACAAAAAAAAAGTGTTTTTTTTCACAAAATGTTCGCTCTTTAAAACCGAGAGGTGATTAAATACCACCTAAAGAAAGCTCTATTTGTGTGAAAAACATGATAAAAATTGTGTTTGGGTACAGTGTAGCATGAGAGAGTAATTGTCATTCAAAGTGTGAGAGCACTGAAAGCTACAAATTGCTAAAGGAAGGGGGTATAATTGTCCTGTATTGAAGTGGTTAAATCATAAAAAATCCAAAAGGGGAGTATCTTTTCAAAACATGTTCATTGCCAGGGTGGAGGAGAGCAGTGTTTCCTTAAGAAGTTCCTATAAAGACTGAGAACAGTAGCTGGGATTGAGTGCATACACAGATACAGACAAGTGGCTGCTGTCCCAGCCAGAGGTGCCGCCTCGCTCTCTATCTGAGATGGACTGTTGAAAAGTAACAGGGCCCTCTCTGTACCTAGGCACTCCTGTTCTGTTTGAGTTTGAGTTTTGGTATGTGGTTTAATCAGATATTTAAAGGACACAATTCAGTCCCTGCTGTGTTTGGAGGGCTGCCTTTTACATAGTGTAGCTTTGGCTTGCTACAAATTGACACAGTATATATTGTTTTTAATTTACAATATATTTCTTCTATTTTTTTTTTTTTTTTTTTTACAAATATTTTTTATTGAGTTTTACAGAAGTACAAGGATTTATAGTGCAGAAAATACCTTTCAGGTAAGGCAACTAAACAGAGTACTGTTAGTGTGACAAAGACAATGCATAACATCAACAGTTTGGTACATGGTGCACTGATAAGCAAGCAGGTTTCCTCCGGTGAGCAAGAATCTGTACTGTGCCATGATGGAATGTGGCGTTCTCACGGTTGATCAAGGGGAAAGTGGGTGGATGATTTCAAGGTAGGGGTACGTTGTCTCTTTTAGGTGAACCCAACAAGTATTCAGGGGGTAAAGTGAGGTTAGTGATCCATGGAGGTGGAACGATAGGGGCAGTTGCACATGTGGGCTGGTGGGCCAAGTGGGTCTCTGATTATATTTTGAGTTTGCCTAGAGTATTAGATAAGTCTGCTGTCAAGTACCACTCTGAGAGTTTGAAGGGGTCCATGAATTGGGAGATCTCCGTTTTGTTGAAAGAGTGTTCGATGAACTTCCTCCATGTCGAGAAGAATTTTTTCATGGATTTTAGGTTTGAGTTGATGGTGTCTTGTTTCTCCAGAAATAAAAGAGAGAATAGACCTTGTTTGACATAGGCCATCCCGGGGGGGGGGGGGGGGATGAGTGTATCCAGCTTTGCATTATAGCTCTCCTGGCTGAAAGCAGGCAGAGATGGCTCCAATTGGATACCTTTAAAGTGGAATCTGCGGGGGTTTGAACTCCAGACGATAATCCGCTAAAGAGACACAGCATAGCATCTTTGGGAGGTAAGTGACCAGTGACTGAACCGATGTAATCTAGTACTTTGTCCCAGAAGAGAGAGATGTGATGGCAAGTCCATAGCCTGTGGTGGAGAGTTGGTTTAGGGGAACTGCACCAGGGGCAGCTGCTGCGATATTGAAAACCTGGAGTGAACCAAGCAGGGAGGTATGCTCTGTGGGCTATTTTGAATTGTGTCTCTCTCCAGGTTTCTGCAATAATGAGTGAGCGGATCTTATTATAGCCCGAGAGGATGAGTTCCGGCGCATCTTGGTTATTGAAGATGACGCCCCATGGGCGAAAGGGGGTTAATGCCTGTTTGGCAGTCTGGAATCTAATGATCTCCCCATATATGTGCGAGATGGAGTAGTTGCCACTGGCCAGACAAGAGTCTATGAATGAGCTTTTGCATGGGTCCGAGAAGGATCCTTGGCATGATGATAGGTAGGATTTGAACTGGAGTCTTCTTTTTTACATATTTTCATTTTTCCTTTGTATACCGATATCAACATTAGGAGCAATGCTGTCTCTGATTATTTTCGCCGATACATTCTTGCCAACATCATTTTTTTTTTATTATTCATTTTTCAGTTTATTTACTGTATATACACGAGTATAAGTCAACCCAAATATAAGCTGAGGCATCTAATTTTACCACAAAAAAATGCATTGACTCGAGTATAAGCCTAGGGTGGGTAGTTATGCACAGGGGGAGGGATACAGGGGTAGTTATGTACAGAGGGAGGAATACAGGGGTAATTATGCACAGGGGGAGGGGTAGTTATGCACATGGGTAGTTATGCACAGGGGGAGGGGTAGTTATGCACATGGGTAGTTATGCACAGGGGGAGGGGTAGTTATGCACGGGGGGGAGTTATGCACAGGAGGAGGGGTAGTTATGCACAGGAGGGAAGTTATGCACAGGGTGAGGGGTAGTTATGCACAGAGGGGGGAAGTTATGCACAGGGGGAGGGTTAGTTATGCACAGGGAGGGCGGTAGTTATATGTCTCAATAAGAGCACCGCTTGGCACTCACCACATGTTTCAGTCTCTTCTTCTCTCCACGGCTGACAAATGCTGGAGGTGGGCCCGAGCATGACGTCAGTCGGGAGGAGGCAGAGGGGAGACCCGCCGAGTCATCTAAGCGCCATGTGGCACTCTTATATGGCCGAGGGGAGAGAAGCAGCGTGCGGGAACCATGACAATCCGTACACGCCAATTTAGACAGAATCAAATTTACCTACCAGCATGTCTTTGGATTGTGGGAGGAAACTGGAGTACCCAGAGGAAACCCACGCAGGCACAGGGAGAACATGCAAACTGCAGGCAGGTAATGTTGTGGTTGAGATTCGAGCCAGCGACCCTTTTGCTGCTAGGTGAAAGTGCTAACCACTACACCACTGTGCCACCCGCCCTTAACGGCTTCAATACACTGTGTTATATATACTAGACTGACTGCACCATATAGTCTGAACTATATCCTAAGGGGGCTGCACTTATAAAATTGTAATGACATACCCCAGTCAAATAGGTGCAAAAAAATTGGATCTTGGGTTTTGGTGCTGGCAGAACACTGTAAACCCTTGCAGTTACTCTCATTGAGCGCAGGAACAGGCCCTGCAATTGTGCTTTTTCACATTGTATACTATGCCATGCACATGGATTGTATTTCAGCTTGTAATTTGCATGCCTTTCCTTCCCCCTGTGCAGACCTGTCTATTGTTCCCATTGATTTATTTCACTTAACTACAACTGTATGTATATGCATGGTTGGTATCTACACTATATCACCAAAAGTATCAGGACTATTTATACGCACATCAACTTTAATGGCATCCCAGTCTTAGTCCATAGGGTTCAATATTGAGTTGGCCCACCCTTTGCAGCTATAACAGCTTCACCTCTTCTGGGAAGGCTGTCCACAAGGTTTAGGAGTGTCTATGGGAATGTTTGACCATTCTTCCAGAAGCGCATTTGTGAGGTCAGGCACTGATGTTGGACAAGAAGGCCTGGATCACAGTATCTGCTCTAATTCATCCCAAAGGTGTTCTATCAGGTTGACGCCAGTCAAGTTCCTCCATCCCAAACTCACTCATCCATGTCTTTAAGGGCCTTGCTCAATGGACTTCAGAGATATTATGACAAAACATGTCTACCACAGAGCTCACTTCCTCCATGAGTCCACCACACAGGAATAAACAGAACTAAAAATAGGTAAATAATACAATATATTCTGTTTGGAAGGGGCTTCTATATGTTCCTGGGATCATGAGCAGGTTTAAGTACCTTTAATAGTGCAGTTGTTGGTCCACCAACATCTATGAATCAGCTTCAAGATTATACAGAAAATTCTAAAACAGACCCCATGTGCAAGTATTGTTACTTAGGCAATGCTGGCCATGGCATATGACTTTAAATATAAAGTGATAAAAGCTCATTGGTCAGACTGTAGGACACCGGAGCTGCAATTCAACAAAAAATAACATTCCAAACACCCTTCAGAATCCAGAGAATCTTCTGGTTTTTGTTTGAGACTTCAGAACAGTTTCTAAATGTGTGTTCTTTCATTTATAACTTATAGTCATTTAGAACCAGATCAAAGTTTTATAGTAAGTAAAAGAAGGCATTCTTAGTTCAGAATCTTGGACCTTCTCCAATTTAAGTTTAAAGTGCAAAGGGTTTTTTTTATTTTTTGGTTGTTTTTTTTGTTTTAGATAGATTGAGGAAAAAATAAACCCTTTGTCATCAAGTTTTTATGTTGTGTTAAGATATTATAATTCCTGTCTGTGTCCCCAGAGAAAGTGGTGAGGGAAATTCCTTCAATGGAGACACATGCTTCTGTGACACCTCTCTAACAATAAAATTCTCATCACATTGGTCAAATGTCCTCTTATTTTTTGTTATGGTGGTGTTACAGTGACTGCCAGCTGGAAACCGAGACATTCACATGAGTAATGGCACCTGCACACCTGGATCTCCAGAACAGGTCTAAAGCTTTATTCAGTGATCGCATCATAGTTACAGAAGGGACGTTTCAGAGTATTGCGGGACCCCTTAATAAGGCATGTGACCAGTGGCGGCCCATCCATAAGAGGCGCTGCCCCCCTAATCCATGCGCTCGTCCCATAATCTATATGCAGGGTGCCGGACTGAGGCTCTAATTGGCTTCAAAAAAAGGGTGGGCTTGTGGTGCAGAGCACTCCACCCTGAGCCCACCCAGTTGTGTGACAATAGTGAATTAATATTCGCTATTGTCTTCCTGATTCTCCTCCTGGCCAATCAGGAAGCGGGTCCTGAGACCCGATTTGCCAGGGAGTCTCAGGACCCACTTCCTGTTTGGCCGAGAAGAAAAGCCCCGGCTCTTCACTCAGCATACCCTCATTCTCGCGTTGCCTGTCACCAGCAGTCAGGGTAACCAGGTGAACCAAACTCCTAAGGTAAGGCCTCTGATCACCACCTCCTTGTAAGGCCTCTGATCACCTCCTCGTAAGGCCTCTGATCACCTCCTCCTTCCTGTCCACCTCCTGCGCTCGCGGGGGGGGGGGGGGGGGGGGGGGT
>BLSH010197285.1:210241-228518 GCA_018402905.1 Glandirana rugosa | reverse complement strand
GGTAGCAGTAGGGTAATTAAGGGGGGGCAGGTTTGCTTGCCGCCCCCCCAAAATGTTGAGCACCAGCTGCCACTGCATGTGACATCACATAAAGTCAAATGACTGAGTGATCACATGTAAACAAGCTGGTGGAAGTGCCGGCTTTTCTCTCCCCTCTCCGCACTGATCGATGCATTGTGAGAGGAGAGGGAGAGAGATGACAATCTACAGTGCTGTGGGCAGGATGTGTAATGCCCACAGCACTGCAAAGTGACAGGCTGCAACCCCCACCATCCATCCAAGCTCACCCACCCAGCCATCCTTACCCAATCTATGCTCACCCAGCCACCCATTCCATCCATTCATGCTCACCCACCCAGCCATCCTCACCCTATCCATGCACAGCCACCCATCCATCCATCCATGTTCACTAACCCAGCCATCCTCACCCCATCCATGCTCAGCCACCCATCCATAAATCTATGCTCACCCATCCATTCATCCATGCTCACCCCCATCTGTGCTCACCTAGCCATCCATCCATACTCACTCATCCATGCTCACCCACCAAGCCGTGCTAACCCAGCCATGCTCACCCATCCATCCATCCATGCTCACTCACCCAGTCATGCTCACCCATCCATCCATCCATGCTCACCCACCCAGCCATGCTCACCCAGCCATCCATCCATGCTCACCCACCCAGCCGTGCTCACCCAGCCATCCATCCATTCATGCTCACCCAACCATACATCCATGCTCACCCAGCTATCCATCAATGCTCACCCACCCAGCCGTATTCACCCACCCAGCCTCGCTCACACATCCATCCATCCATGCTCTACCACCCAGCCGTGCTCCCCCACCCATCCATGCTCAGTCATCCCCACCCATGCTCATCCATCCCCATCTGTGCTCATCCATCCTTATCCATGCTCAGTCATCCCCATCCATGCTCAGTCCTCTTCTTCTGTGCTCAGTCATCCCAATCCGTGCTCATCCATCCTCATTCGTGCTCAGTCATCCACATCCATGCTCAGTCATCCCATCCATGCTCATCCATCCCCATCCGTGCTCATCCATCCACATCCATGCTCAGTCATTCCCATCCGTGCTCAACAATCCCCATCCACGGCTCATGCATTCCCATCCATGGTTCATTTGTGCCCCATTCATGCTCATCCATACCACATCAGTTCTCATCCTTGACACATCCATGCCACTACAGTGCCCATCTGTGCCACTACAGTGCCCATCCATGCCACTACAGTGCCCATCCGTGCGACTACACTGCTCATCCGTGCCACTACAGTACCCATCCGTGCCACTACACTGCTCATCCGTGCCACTACACTGCCCATCCATGCCACTACAGTGCCTATCCATGCCACCACAGTGCCTCACAATAGTGTGAAAGGTAGTCAAATTAGATTTGAAATGTATTCCCCTAGAACACCTGACGGTGCTCCTTGCATGTTGGGCCTCTGTATGTGGCTAGGCTGTGTAAAAGTGTCACACATGTGATATTACCATACTCTGGAGGAGTAGCAGAATATTTTTGGGGTGTAATTTTTGCTATGAACATGCTGTGTGTTAGAAATATTGTATAAATGGACCACTTTGTATAAAAAAAAAAAATGTGATTTCATTTTCTTTCCACATTTTCCAAAAACTTGTGGAAAAAATGACATGTTCAAAAGACTCATTAGGCCTCATAGAATATACATTGGGGTGTTTTCTTTCCAAAATGGGGTAATTTTTTGGGCGTTTCCATTGTCCTGGTGCTCCAGGACCTTCAAAAGTGCAAGAGGTAGTCAAGAAATTATGTGTGTAATTTATGATCCTAGATCGCCTGATGGCGCTCCCTGCATGTTGGGCCTCTGTATGTGGCCAGGCTGTGTAAAAGACTCACACATGTGGTATTGCCATACTCAGGAGGAGTAGTAGAATGTGTTTTGGGGTGTAATTTGTGGTATGCATATACTGCGTGTGAGAAATAACCTGTTAACATATGACAATTTTGGGAAAAAAAAAATCTTCATTTTGCATAGAATTGTGGGAAAAAATTACAACTTCAAAAAATTCACCATGCCTCTTACTAAATACCTTGGAATGTCTTATTTCCAAAAAGGGCTCGTTTGGGGGTATTTGTACTTTCCTGGCTTGTTAGGGCCTCAAGAAATGAGATAGGCCCTCAGTGTATCAGCTGTGATCAATATTCAGTGATTGGCACCATAGCTTGTAGACTCTATAACCTACACAAAGACCAAATAATATACACTGATTTGTTTTTTTTTTTTACCAAAGATATATAGCAGTATACATATTGGGCAAAATGTATGAAGAAAAATTACTAATTTGCAAAATTTTATAACAGAAACAAAAAAAATGATTTTTTTTTTACATTTTCGGTCTTTTTTTAATTATAGCACAAAAAATAAAAAAAACCAGCGGTGATTAGATACCACCAAAAGAAAGCTCTATTTGTGTGAAAATAAGGACAAAAATTTCATATGGGTACAGTGTTGCATGACTGAGTAATTGTCATTCAAAATGTGAGAGCACTGAAAGCTGAAAATTGGTCCGGTTGTTAAGGGGGTTTAATTGCCCAGTGGTTAAATATTCTATTTTAAGAAAAAAAATATTATTATATAGTTGGAATCAATAAAGTTGATTTAATTAGGGAGCACAGAAATGTTGAATAACAATATTAATCCTCATGCCACTTTTTCCTTGAATATGGCTGGATTTTTTAAATTGAGTTGCACTATTTTTAGCTGAATTTCTTTCTTGAACCATCCATGGAGTTATGGATTCTTTCACCCTTTTATTCTTAGTGCCAATTACATTTACTGACGATATGAGGAAACAAACAGCCTCTGGATGCTTTGTCTGTGATATATCGGTTTTCATTCCTAATAGATGGTTTGGACACATGCAAACTCTGGACTGCATTGACTTACTGTCTACACCGTGTGGTTATGTGAACAGGACGGGACTCAGGTTTTGCATCTGGGATCTTTTGTTAAGTCTTTTACTAATGGGAGGATTGCAACATGAGTATAATCCAATTACTCAGAATCAGCTAATATATCACAGACTTTACCTGCAGAAATCAGGTACCACTAGACCTACAGTATCTCACAAAAGTGAGTACACCCCTCACATTTGTGTAAATATTTTATTCTATAAGAAATTACACTTTGCTACAATGTAAAGTAGTGAGTGTACAGCTTGTATAACAGTGTAAATTTGCTGCCCCCTCAAAATAACTCAACTCACAGCCACTAATGTCTAAACCGCTGGCAACAAAAGTGAGTACACCCCTAAGTGAAAATGTCCAAATTGGGCCCAAATTGTCAACATTTTTTGTGACCACCATTTTTTCCCAGCACTGCTTTAACCCCCTTGGGCATGGAGTTCACCAGAGCTTCATAGGTTGCCACTGGAGTCCTCTTCCCCTCCTCCATGATGACATCACAGAGCTGGTGGATGTTAGAGACCTTGCGCTCCTCCATCTTCCGTTTGAGGATGCCCCACAGATGCTCAATAGGGTTTAGGTCTGGAGATGCTTGGCCAGTCCATCACCTTTACCCTCAGTTTCTTTAGCAAGGCAGTGGTCGTCTTGGAGGTGTGTTTGGGGTCGTTATCATGTTGGAATAATGCCCTGCGGTCCAGTCTCTGAAGGGAGAGGATCATGCTCTGCTTCAGTATGTCACAGTACATGTTGGCATTCATGGTTCCCTCAATGAACTGTAGATCCCCAGTGCCGACAGTACTCATGCAGGCCCAGACCATGACAGTCCCACCACCATGCTTGACTGTAGGCAAGACACACTTGTCTTTGTACTCCTTACCTGGTTGCCGATACACACGCTTGACACCATCTGACCAAAATAATTTTATCCTGGTCTCATCAGACCACGGGACATGGTTCCAGTAATCCATGTCCTTATTCTGCTTGTCTTCAGCAAACTGTTTGCGGGCTTTTTTGTGCATCATCTTTAGAAGAGGCTTCCTTCTGGGATGACAGCCATGCAGACCAATTTGATGCAGTGTGCGGCGTATGGTCTGAGCACTGACAGGCTGACCCCCCACCCCTTCAACCTCTGCAGCAATGCTGGCAGCACTCATACGTCTATTTCCCAAAGACAACCTCTGGATATGACGCTGAGCACGGCACTCATCTTCTTTGGTAGACCATGGTGAGGCGCTGTTCTGAGTGGAACCTGTCCTGTTAAACCACTGTATGGTCTTGGCCACCGTGCTGCAGCTCAGTTTCAGGGTCTTGGCAATTTTCTTATAGCTTAGGCCATCTTTATGTAGAGCAACAATTATTTTTTTCAGATTCTCAGAGAGTTCTTGAGGTGCCATGTTGACCTTCCAGTGACCAGTATAAGAGAGACCTTGTAACACTAACGAGTCACATGACAGGAGGGAGAATGGCTAATTGGCCCAATTTGAACATTTTCACTTAGGGGTGTACTCACTTTTGTTTCCAGTGGTTTAGCCATTAATGGCTGTGTGTTGAGTTATTTTGAGGGGACAGCAAATTTACACTGTTATACAAGCTGTACACTCACTACTTTACATTGTAGCAAAGTGTCATTTCTTCAGGGTTGTCACATGAAAAGATAGAATAAAATATTTACAAAAATGTGAGGGGTGTACTCACATTTGTGAGATACTGTATATCAGGACTTTGGGTTCATGTAAGTTTTTTTTCAGTACAAAGTATAGAAACAATTGAATATGTTGTGTTTACAAAGTGTTAATCTGGATATACATTTGTCATAGATGGAAATGCAGCGTATTTGCTTTACAAAAACAGATACATGATGAAATAATTTGCTTTTCAGATATTCTATCCCAGTGCTAGAATCATCACGACACGAGAGTCTTCAATTTCCATTCATTTGTATGGCCAATGTTACCTGAAACTCTTGGACTTTTGCATATCTTGAAATAAATCAATAGGACATTGACCTGAAGAATTATGCGGTTTATTATATGCAGTATATCCAGTGTATACAGTATATGACTCTGTGCAAAGGTCTTAAACACTTGAGAAAAAATGCTATAAAATGGAATCATCCATTCATCCATTCATCCATCCATCTTCCAGAAGGTTTAGGAGTGTGTCTATGGGAATGTTTGACCATTCTTCCAGAAGCGCAATTGTGAGGTCAGGCACTGATGTTGGATGAAAAGGCCTGGCTCGCAGTCTCCATTCTAATTCATCCCAAAGGTGTCCTATCAGGTTGAGGTCAGGACCAATCAGTTCCTCCATCCCAAACTTGCTCATCCACACTATATTGCCAAAAGTATTGGGCCATCCCTCCAAATCATTTGTTGGAGGGGGGATTGTGGTGTGGGGTTGTTTTTCTGGGGTTTGGCTTGGCCCCTTAGTTCCAGTGAAGGGAACTTTTAAGGCGTCAGCATACCAAGACATTTTGGACAATTTCATGCTCCCAACTTTCTGGAAACAGTTTTGGGATGGCCCCTTCCTGTTCCAACCTGACTGCACACCAGTGCACAAAGCAAGGTCATCCTGACCTCAACCCCATAGAACACCTTTGGGATAAATTAGAGTGGAGACTGCAAGCCAGGCCTTCTCGTTCAACATCAGTGCCTGACCTCACAAATACACTTCTGGAAGAATGGTCAAACATTCCCATAGACACCTCCTAAACTTTGTGGACGGCCTTCCCAGAAGAGTTGAAGCTTTTATAGCTGCAAAGGGTGGGCCAACTCAATATTGAACCCTAAGGACTAAAGGCCGTACACACGGTGCAACGGTCGTACAACAACGGTTGTACAACAGCTTGTTGTAGATCATACGACCATTAGTATGCGCAATTAGAACAGCCGACGTGCAACGGACATACAACAGAAGTTGGATGAGCAGACTAGAAAACTTTTGTTGTACAACAAGCCGTCGTATGACTGTTGTACCGTGTGTACAGAGAAGTTGGCCAACAAAGTTGTACTGTGCAAAACACGCATGCTCAGAAGTCCGGAACGCCCATAAGTGTCCGTTCTGGGAAACCTACGTTCCTAATTCACAAATCACATTCACCTGAACTTCCTCTTTATATGCTCGTAACACGTCACTACGTTAGGCTTGGTCGTACGATCGCTTAGTGCACGTCAATATGCGAGACACAACAGCCAACATACGATTTTGGACATCCGGATGTACAAGCGTCGCACCGTGTGTATGAGGCTTAAGGTTGGGATGCCATTAAAGTTCATGGGTGTGAGAAGGCAGGTGTCCCAATACTTTTGATAATATAGTATATTACAGGCTTTTTCTACAGAAACAAGCCACCACTAGATCTTTATTAGGGCTATGGTTGCTTCTATGTTTTTTATTTAGTACATTTTAAAGTGTGGAAATTATTGACTATGGTGTGTTTGCAAAGCGTTAATCTGGATAAACATTTGTCATAGAATGAAATGCAGTTTATTTCCTTTTAAGAAACAGAGGCATGATTAAATAATTTGTTATTCAGATATTATATCTAGAAGCATCACGGCGCGAGGGTCTTTAATTTCCATTCATTTGTATAGACAATGGTAACTGAAACTCCTGGACTTTTGCATATCCTGAAAACAAATTCATAGGACATTGACCTGAAAGTTTGTGAGCTTTATAATGTATATACAGTGTATCAACTGTACTGTGCTCTGTGCTGTGCAAAACTATTGATTATTGATTATCTATTATTAACCTTTTCTGTGGCCAGAGGTCACTGATGACTAGATGACCGGGCAAAAATGATCAGCATGCCTCAGTTGACTTGACAATTACCCTATAAGTAATTTATGTAACAGTCCTACTTTGTTTTTATAAATAAATATAATATATATATATATATATATATAATTGTATCTGATAATTACAGTATTAAATAGATGTATACTGCCACCTCCAGGGTGCAGAGGCATCTGCAAGTTACTTTGTCAATAAAGCCTCCAGCTTGCATGTGAGCTCTGTTCAATGGCTCACACTCACATAGTGATCAGAAATCTCTCCTACTGGTTCCCAATCATTAGTGAGGACCCCAGCTGTTGTTGACAGCCAGGACTGATAGGTACCAGCGTTGAAAATCTTCAGCTTTCAGCTCTGAAAGAGAGGACACTTATTAATGCATTCGCAACATGGGGCATTGTGTTCATGAATGTTCAAGAACAATTCCAGAAATGGGTGTTTCAAATTGGCCAATGCCCCTGGAAGCTGGAAATCCCTAAAGTAGACACTGCTACTTCAGTGATCTTCTCTTGCTTTCCTGGTTTTGCACCAAGCTGCTGCACTTCCGCTTACTGAAGACAGGAGGTCAGCCACTTAGCAAAGGTTCCATTCAGACAATGCTTTGCATTTTTTAAATGAATGCAATTCATTCTCTGATTGGCAGAGGCGGGCAAGCGGGCGGAGGTGACACCGCACTCTCTACCTCGTCCAATCGGAGAATGCTTTGCATTAATTTGGAGAATGTATAGCACTCTTAGAATGGCACCCATGCTGAGTGGCTGACCTCCTGTGTTTAGTAAGCAGAGATGCAGGAACTCAGCACTGGACTTGGAATCATTTAGAGAATATTGAAGTGGTGGTGTCTACAGTGATTTCTGCCTTCTCTGGGCATTGACCAAGCATGGTGTATATTGGCCAAGCCGTACCAATGTACCTATGTATGAAGTACCCATGTCTATAATTATTCAATAATATTGTGAATGCAGGCAGGAAGGGGTTAATCAATTAACTTCCTAGAAATTGTAGTTAAACAAAAAAAGCAAATGATTCCCGGTATGTCTGTACTAAATCTCCATGACCATGACCAGGGAATTTCCATTAAAAAATTTGTTCCAGGAAAATAAAAAAAAAGACTGGAAACCAAAGACAAGATGAAACCATCTACAGTTTTTAAAAGATACATTTAGGATTTTTTCTTTTAGGAATCATGCTTACCTAGGTGAAATCAGCATTGCTCCGATGCTGCATCTGTCCCCCTCCAGCTGTAAGACCTGAGTGATCATACATCATTGATCACTTAGTTCTCAGTGCTCTGTGACTGTCAGTAACCAACCCTCTGCTCTGCCGAATCCCCATGCTCAATGCAATGATGGGCTGTGGAGGGGGTGGGAGTGGCTGGTTCAGGCTCCTGTGGGGATTCCGACCATAAGAATGTTCTCCGCTCCTTACCTGGAGGTCGGAGCCGTGATACCTTCACCCCCCCCCCCCCCCCCGGGAAGCTAGCCAGGGACCTGGCTCGCAGGGGTGGCCGGTTTAGCTTATTTTTCTTTTTCAGGGCCCTCGGTTTGTTTATGGTCCGGGTCCTCTCATGCTTGGGTCTATGACTCTGTACTGTACCTGTTATGTATTGGTATCACAATTTATCAATAAAAATCTATTGAAAGAAAAAGATTGTTCTCCAGCCCCAGCCTGGACCGGCTCTGTGACATTAGCCAACACCAGGCTTCAGACCTGGATAAGCAGCCTAACCAATGAAGGCCATATTTTCTTCCTTTATCACAAGAGGCTTTGAGATTGCTCCAGGACCAGGTGGTCTCCTAAAGACATGGTGGGTCTTTTGAACCACAAAGATTGTAATCTTTTTCAACTAGGTGTATAAAAATGTTGGAGATTATGTCCATCTTCCCTGTTTTCAAGGTAATCCAATATATTTTTTGCTATGAAAACTCACTTTGAGGTCAATTAATTGCATTCAGTATTTGGGTGAACCATGTCTTTCCATGAATTTAACTTTTTTAGTCTTCAAAGGTACATCCTTTGGAGCCCTTGTTTAAAGTGAGATAAATCTGCATAGATGCCTTATGTTTGTGAGGTTGTGCATGGCCTGAATTGCCTGCAATTTTTATTTTAACTCCTTTGGTGAGGAGAAGATTGAGATCGAGTGAAGACATCTTTGGATAAAGAATATTTTCCTTTACAAAAGATCAGAAGTTGGGATGTTAGCAAAAAGTCACACTCTTTGACTAGAGACTGATCCTAGAACCTTAGTTGCCATCTCTGATTAAGTCCTTGGATCTTTTGGCATTACTCTTTGTCCCTGTGGCTGATGCAATTCATCTCCAACCGTTCCTAAACAGTACAGACTCTGTAAATAGTAAGTATAGAAGAGTTGTGGCGTTGAAGCTTAGAGACTATGGAGTTGATTTAAGCCTCGTACACACAATGCAACGGTCGTACGACAGGACGTCCAAAATCGTATGTTGGCTATGTAAGTGATCGTACGACCAAGCCAAACGTGGTGACCATAGGCATGCGCACATAGGGTGGCAGGTGTGCCTGGGCACACCCTAAACGCCCTGCACTGTGCAGATTCCTCCTGCTGCCCTGCTGCAGAGAAAGGGGCGGGGGAATCTCTGTCCTCAGTCCCTTTCTCTGCCCCCAAAAGTGAGACATTAGAGGTCTCTTTAGACCCCTGATATTTCACCAAAGCCCCCCAGCAGGGTTACTAAATAAAATTGTAAAATAATATATATATATAATATTGTAAAAAATCATAAAAAAACAAAATTGTAAAAAAATAAATAAAATAAAAACAAAATAAACTACTGACACCGATCTCTGCCCTTCTGACATATACACACATACTCATGTCTGTTTGCGCTTTGTGGTACACACCCTAATGCCATAGGCTGCGTACACCTATGGTAGTGACGCGTTACGAGAGTATAACGAGGAAGTTCAGGTGAATGTTATTTGTGAATTAGGAACGTAGGTTTCCCAGAATGGACACTTCCGGGCGTCCCTGACTTATGAGCATGCGTGTTTTGCACAATACAACTTGTTAGACCAACTTCTCTTTACACGCGATACAACGGGCGTAAAATGCCTTGTTGTACAACCAAAGTTTTCTAGTCTGCTCATTCAACTTCTGTTGTATGGCAGTTCTTGTACGACTGTCGCTTTAGTAAAAGAAATTGACTGCAACTTGGCAAAGAACGTTGCACTTTGCGAAGGAGTTTGCCCTGAGCAACGCTAATGTGGTGACATTTCACTTTGCAAAGAATACCCAATCCAACATCACCTTTTTATGTTAAACTTATTTCTAAGTTTATTGAGGGCAGAGGTGCTCAACTTGTGGCCCATGGAGCCCCCTGAGGTGGCCCGCAACCTCAAACCAGGGAAGCTCATGCCCATGCTCTGGGATAGTGGGTCGGCAAGCCCAGATCATGATCAATGGATTGCCAATCCTCCATCCCAGAGTGTCAGACTGCATGGCGGAGTGATACCAAGGCAGAGTGATACAAAGTGCACTTCACCTAGGACCTTTCTAGTACTCTGGAGAGTGATGTCAGTGTAAGGTCAGTGGATTAGACATCTCATATACTGCAATTTTGCAATGAGTTTATTAGCACTTGTTATTAGGCTGCTTTCACACTGATTCACAGGTGTAGCGCAGTGCGCCTGCGGCTCTCCTGTGGGTTAGCTGCATGTAGCTATAGACTTCTAATACATCCTGCGGGTTTGGTGTACGTTTTGAAAGCGCATGAAAGCTCCTGAATGCAGGAGTCTTGGTGCGCTTTCAGAAAGTGCACCATACCTGCAAGATGTACTAAAAGTCTGTGGCTCAGTGCAGCTAACCGGCAGGAAAGCTGCAGGTGCACTGAGCTGCACCCGCAGTGTGAAAGCAGCCTTATAGGGAGCTCAGGACAGTAAGGGGTCATTTACATTTGATGTTTGGGCAGGGGGCGGTAAAACCCCATAGAACATTGTGGGCCATGACCAGTTACCAAATCACTTAAGAGAACCTTGCTCTTCAAAGGGTTGAGCACCCCTAATCTAGGGGAATCATTTTATGCAGCAGCTGAGTATAAAGGTTTATGGAATAGAAGCGCAAATTTTTGTTAGCACAGTGACCTAGTGGATAGCAATTCTGCCTGGCACAACTAGGGTCATCGGTTTGAATTTCCACCATGGCACTACCTGCCTGGATGTACTTATGGGGATTGATTTGCTAAAGCTGGAGAGTGCAAAATTTGGTGCAGTTGTGCATGGTAGCCAATCAGCTTCTAACTTCAGCTTGTTCAATTAAGGTTTGACAATAAAACCTGAAAGCTGATTGGTTTCTATGCAGAGCTGCACCAGATTTTGCACTCTCCAGCTTTAGTAAATCAACCCCACTGTGTCTGAGTGGGATTCCTCTGGGTACTCCAGTTTTCTCTCACACTCCAAAGACATGCTAGTAGGTTAAGGGACTGCTCCAGCATAAGACTGCTTAGGCAACCACCTTAGGGTGCTAGGATGGGGGGGCAGAAATCGGAGGCCCCAGCCACTTGCTAGGGATTCAGGTCTTTAACCACTTCAGATCCACACTATAGCCGATTGACGGCTACAGCGTGGATCTTCTTTGCCGGGACGCCGTCAATTGAAGACCGCCCCTTTCAACGCTCCCCGCATGTCTTCATGGCCATCACGCTCTCTTGCGCCCTCCACACACTGTGTGAGCGTGGCCGTGGGTCGGGCGTACTCGATGTCCACCGGTGAGCCGCAATCGCCTAATAGAGAGACAGAACGGGGAACCGCCATTGTAAACCTGGCGGTTCCCCGTTCTGTCAGGGGACATGACAGAGATCTACCAATCCCTGTAATCAGGCTCTGTTAGATCTGTTATATCCATGCCAGCCCAGCCACCAAACAGTTAGAACACAGTGACGGAGCACAATTAGCCCCTTAATTGCCCCCTGCAGGTTAACCCCCTTCCCTGCCAGTGACATTTATACAGTAATCAGTGACTATTTTTAGCTCTGATCATTGTATAAATGTCAGTGGTCCCAAAAAAGTGTTAAAAATGTCCGATCTGTGGGCCGCAATTTTGCAGTCTCGATAAAAATTGCAGATCCCCGCTATTACCAGTAAAAATAATAAAAATGGCATAAATCTATTCCCATGGTTTGTAGATGTGATAACTTTTGCGCAACCCAATCCATATACGCTTATTGGGATTTATTTTACAAAAAATATGTAGAGAATATATATCGGCCGAAACTTATCAATACATTTTTTTATATTTTTTTTGGATATGTATTATAGCAAAAAGTTTAAAAAAGCATCTTTTTTTCAAAATTGTCGCTCTTTGTTTATAGCGCAAAAAATAAAAACTGCAGAGATTATTAAATACCACCAAAAGAAAGCTCTATTTGTGGGAAAAAAATATCATTTGGGTACAGTGTTGCATGACTGAGTATTTGTCATTCAAAATGTGAGAGCGCTGACAGCTGCAAATTGGTCTGGGCGGGGGGGGGGGGGTTTAAGTGCGCAGTGGGTAAGAGGTTAAAATGCCTGTCTTCCATTCCCTAATGCTGCACCCTTTCTCCTACCAAGCACAGCATGGAAGCTTTAGTTTGCTTCACCAGTGAGGGAAAGTGGAGAATGCATAACCCCTACACCCCTCATTACACACTTCTAGTTTAAGCAGCTCAGAAGCTAAGTGGTTAGCACTTCCACCTAGCAGCACTAGGGTCATTGGTTTGAATCCCAATTACGGCACTGCCTGCCTGAAGTTTGCATGTTCTCCCTGTGCCTGCGTGGGTTTTCTCTGGGTACTCTGGTTTACTGCCACACTCCAAAGACATGTTAGTAGGTTAATTAGCTCCTAACTATATTGGCCCTAGTATGTGTGTGGGTGTGAGTTAGGGACCTTAGATCCTAGAGAGCAGGGACTGATGTACACTGATGTGTGAATGTACAATATATATATATATACAGTATATATGTAAAACGCTGCATAAATTGATGGCACTGTATAGGTACCTGTAATAAAAAATAGTGGCAGTTCGGCACAGATCAAATTATTATTAGTATACAGGATTTATAGAGCGCCAACAGTTTATGTTGCGCTTTACAATATAAAAGAGAGACAATACAGTTATAATACAATAAAATACAAGAGAGTTAAGAGGGCCTTGCTCAGAAGAGCTTACAATCTAATAGGTTGGGGTAAGTGGTACAGAAGGTTGTAACTGTGGGGGGATTAGCTAATGGAAGTAATAGGAGATTCGTTGGAGGAGTGATAGGCTTCCCCGAGGAGATGAGTTTTTAGGGATCGCCTGAAGGCAGCTGGAGTGGGAGATCCCCATGATTAAGCTCCGGGGGACAGAGTGAATCGTGTTGGTGGGCGTGGCCTGGTTGGAATCGAGGCTAAGGTTGCCCCTCTATTCACCTCTCTAGGACATCTTAGATGTGCGACAATTTTCAGAGGCTATTGCTTTCTTTTTTGAACCCTTACAGGAGCCAGGACAGGGCTCCATCCCCTGTCAGCACTCTAATAGAGTTGAGCGAACCCGGACTGTAAAGTTCGGGTCCGTACCGAACTTTGGGGAGTCCAGGACCCGGACCCGAACCCGGACTTTTCAAAAAAAGTCTGGGTTCGGGTCCGGGGTTCTGGTAATTTGAATAGTGAATTGAATAATGAAAGTTCTGAAAATTGCTGTAAAAAAGTCCAGGAAGGTCCTAGAGGTCTGCAAAAGGAAGGAAAATGGGGGTAAGGGTGGGACAAGTGCCCTACAAAGAAATGGGGACAGGGAAATAACTTTAAATATTTTTAAAAAAATAAAAACCTAAAAAAAACAAAAATGGAGGTGAATGTGGATCATCTTCAAACTGGGTCTGAAAAGTATTAATTAACGGTAGAAGCCATATAACTGTTCTAAAATCATCTTCAAACTGTGTCAAAAAAGTATAAATAAGCCAGGAGAACCCATATCACTGTTCTGCAAACATCTGTGAAGTCTGTGTGTCACTTTAAATATAACTGGGAATAACTGAACATCTGTTCTGCAAACATCTGTAAAGTCTGTGTGTCACTTTAAATATAACCGGGAATAACTGAACATCTGGATCTTAATAGAAACACAATCAAAAACAGATACCCCCGCCTCTGGTTCCGGAACTGTTTCAGCGCCTCGGCTCTGCAGCCGTGTTTACCAAGCTGGATCTTCGGGGGCTTAAAATTTGATCCGCATACGGGAGGGGGATGAATGGAAGACGGCATTCCGCACACGATTTGGCCACTTTGAGTATTTGGTCATGCCCTTTGGGCTTTGAATGCCCCGGCTACTTTCCAGCACCTGGTCAATGATATCTTCAGGAACTTTCTTGACCAATTCGTGGTAATATATCTGGACAATATCTTGATCTTTTCCCCCTCCCTAGAGGAACACCGGAAGTATGTCAGGCGTGTACTCAGCCGCCTACGGCAGCACGGCCTGTATGCCAAGGCCAAAAAATGTGCCTTTGAACGCACAGAGATTGCCTTCTTGGGGTTCCATATCTTCACGTCCGGCACACAATGGACTCCCAAAAGATCGCAGCTATCGTGGACTGGCCCCCACCGGCGGACAAGAAGGCGGTACAACGCTTCGTTGGTTTTGCCAATTTTTATAGAAAGTTCATCCGGGGTTTCTCTGCTGTTCTTCTCACGGTTTAATCTACACATCCCATACCATGCCCGGATCCAAGAATGTCAAGCCAGATGCGCTGTCAAGGATGTTTCCAGAAACCGGAGAAGTACCCCCTCCTGACCCCCCTCCTGACACCATCCTACCAGCGCACCACTTCCTGTTAATCCGAGGAGATCTCTTGACCCAGATCAGGCAAACGTTGGCCAGCTCCACCATACCCGCAGTTCCTAGACTTGCCCTCAAGGATGGGTTATGGTGGTCGGGTACACAAGTCTTCGTGCCAGAAGAGCTTTGTCTGTCCACCCTTGAACTTTGCCACGACCATCATTTAGCCGGGCACTTTGGCCATTGAAAAACTTGCCCACACCTTTTGGTGGCCACAGTTGAAAGAGGACTGTAAGAATTATGTCAATGCCTGTCCTGTCTGTGCTAGGAACAAGGTGGAAAGAACCAAAGCCTGGGGCCTCTTAAACCCATTACCTATCCCTGAGCGCTCGTGGGCGCAGATCTCAATGGATTTCATTGTGGAATTGCCCCCATCTGCAGGCTACACAACCATCTTCGTGGTGGATGACCGCCTCATGAAGATGGCACACTTTATCCCGATGAGGGGCACTCCCTCGGCCACAGAAACGGCCAAAGTCTTCATTCGGGAAGTTATCCGTCTACATGACATTCCAAAAAACTTTGTATCTGACAGAGGGGTGCAATTCACATCCCGAGTCTGGAGGTCCCTGTGCTCTATTTTAGGCATCAAGTTGGCCTTTTCTTGAGCGTACCACCCACAGTCCAATTGCCAAATGGAAAGGACTAACCAGACCCTGGAGCAATATCTCCGATGCTACTCTTCCTACTCCCAAGACAACTGGGTCTCCTTGTTACCACTAGCCGAGTTCGCCTACAACAATTCCATCCATTCTGCCACCAAGCAGTCTCCGTTTTGGGCGAATCTTGGCTACCACCCCACATTCCTGCCTGTTTCTGTCCCGGAAAGTGCCATCCTGGCCACGCAGGAGATCACCAAGTTCTTGGAGAACAACAACAAGATGCTGCAGGAGACCCTTGCGCAGACTCAGGAGCTCAATAAGGAACTTTATGATAGGAAGAGACGCGGAGAGCTTGACCTCCAGCCCGGCAATCGGGTCTGGTTGGCGACCACTAACTTACGACTTTCCTGTCCGTCCAAGAAGCTGGGACCAAAATTCATAGGACCTTTTCCAGTTAAAAAGAGGATTAACAAGGTGGCCTATGAACTCGACTTGCCATCCTCACTCAAGATCCATCCGGTGTTCCACGTACACCTCCTAAAGCCAGTGACCAAGGACCTTCCCAGGACGAAGGTCGGCTCCGCCCGAACCAGTGGTATTAGATGGAGAGGAGGAGTTTGAGGTGGAATCCATCCTCGATTGCAGAAGAAGAGCTGGAGGAGTTCAGTTCCTGGAGAAATGGAGAGGTTATGGCCTTGAGGAAAACTCATGGGAGCCGGAAAGCAACCTACATGCCCAGGAAATGGTCAGGACTTTTTGGAGAAACAATCTGGACAAGAGCGCCCAGATGGGCATCCGGAGGCTGCCCCTTGGGGGGGGGGGCAATGTCAGGAAAGAACTGTCCTCTCAAGTGTTTCTGCGGCGGTGCACGCGCCTGTGCGCGCGCTCACGTGCGCACGCAAGCGCTGGAAACGGCACCTAACGGCCCTATTTCAGTCAGCAGAGCCCTGAAGCCAGTGCTGTCTGCTCTACAGCGTTCCCTGCACCTGTGACCCCCCCGGTGACTACTTCTAAGTGACTTCCTGTTCCTGTGACCCCGGCTTTCCCTCTGGACCTGTTGATATCTGCCTGCATCTGACCCCGGCTTGCTTACGACCATCCACTTGTCTGCTCCCTCTGTATTTCTGTTGCCAGCACGTTACCGACCCTGCCTGTACCCGACCATCCGTTTGCCTGATCCCGTTGTACCACACTGCCTGCCAGTTGCCGACCCAGACTGAACCATTACTCTCCCGTCTTGCACGAGCTTCCGTGAACTTCTGATTACCACCTGAAGATTGTCCAGCCCTCGTGCCCCCCTGTGCTTCAGAGCTCCCTGTCTACACTACCAGGGGTTCTCGAACCAGGGCCACAAGAGAGGTTGCCCCCGCATAAGCCAGACTCTACCACCAGGTACATGACATTGAGGCCAGTAGTACAGAATTAGAGGTCCATAAAAATGAAGAGGAATTCCTTAAACAATATGATCTAATACGGAGAGAGATTGAAAAGGCTCAGAAGAATTTAAAAACAACTAAGCAAACGAAATTCAGACGACATCTCTCAGACTGGGAAAAGGGGGAGATCTTTGACCTGTCGTCTCAAAAAGGTTGTCATAGATCTAGGAGGCACCGTACGAGATCCCGTTCACAGATAGGTGTGGAGAGCAGTGACAGTGACAATTCAAAATGTTCAGTGTCTTTTTTAGATCCAGACAGGGAGAGCTCCCCTTCCCCAGAAAGGAAATCGCAAATAAGAGGGGGCATCTTAAAATCAACAAAGGTAAAGGAAAAATTGGGAAAAAGCGGAGGAAAAGGAAATGACGATCAGGTCATCAGGAGCAGAACAAGGAGCCAAAAGAAATACAATCAGAAGTAAATTCACTGCTGGAATTTCCTGATAATAAAGTGGTCAATTTGTCAAAATTTCCATTGAAACCAGTCCATATACAGCTACTTAATAGGGGTCTATTCTTTTCCCCCAACCCAAAGTATGGAAAAATTTACTGTATATAAGGACATTACTCTATTTTTACGAAAGGTTTTGTTTCGCTATCTTCATGATCTAAGAGATCAAGAGGATACCCTTCGGCGACCCCTACAGGAAGATGAACAAAAGGCACTGGAAGACCTGTTATCACTTTTGGAAGAAGGTTATTGTGAATATGAAGACCTTGAAGACACTAAATCTATGATCGTCAGACAGGTCAACCTTAATATAAAGTCAGACAAAATGCTCCCTCTAACTAAGAACAAATTCATTGGGCAATTTTATGAATTGGTCTGTGATGAGTTGAAGAAAATAAATTGGAATAATCCCTACTAGGATAATCTTACCAGGGAGGAAAGAGGGGCACTCAATGATCTTCGTAAAGCTCAGGGCATAATAATCAAAAAAAAGTGACAAAGGAGGGAACATTGTTTTGTTGGATGAGGACTTTTATGTGACAAAAGTGAAAAGGCAATTAGGTGATGAAAGAGTATACAGAAAATTAACATATTCACCTTTCGCTAAAGTAGTTAAAAATCTGAATTTCAAATTGCACATGGCGTGGGAAGCGGGCCTCCTTAATAAAAATTAGTTTGATTATCTTTCCGTAAAGGAATTCAATATTGCAGTTCTGTATACTATCCCTAAACTACACAAAAATGTGGCCCACACTCCAGGGAGAAGAAGACAAAAAGGAGGCGCCTCTAAGTGCAGTATTACAAAGGATTTATTATAATAATGGTATAAAAACACTCACATTGTGGAGCAGCATAAACAGCATAATCAGCATGAAACATTATGACGTGAATCTCCGCGGAGGAAAAACAGAAGAAGAGGGACCTCACACCCGGTGTAAAAACACATCAAATCCCTATCATATGTCTTGACGTTATAACTTAAGGAAATGCCTTTCTATTAGTTTGATTAAAAATAATTCCTCCGGGCGAAGGGTGCGGTACACGTTAAACTTTAAGTCTAAAAATTGATGAAATCGCTTTCCACTTATACAATTAAAAGACATATGAGAAAGTAGTGGATTAACGGAAAAGTGAAAACAGTGTATTTTCAGGAGTAGGTTGTTTTGTTACAAGGGAGGAAACAGTGAAAAAAAACTAATAATACGGGACTCGAAA
>BLSH010197285.1:181298-202356 GCA_018402905.1 Glandirana rugosa | reverse complement strand
TACCTTGTGTTTGTAAAAAGAAATTGTCCTCAAAGGAAAAATAATTGTGAGTGAGGCAAAAGGACGTAGCGTCCAGGATAAATTTTGCCTGTCTGGGGTTCATCATATTATCCTCTGCTAAGAAGTGTTCAAGTGCCCTGAGTCCATATTCGTGGGGAATGGAGGTATATAGAGAGCTCATGTCCAGGGACAGCCACATATACGTGGATTCCCATCTATAGTTGGTGAGGAGCTCTAGTAGGTGGGACCCATCACGAATGTATGAAGGGAGTGATGTAACGATAGGCTGGAGATGGAAATCCACATATTTGCTGAACCCAGACGTGACACTCTCCATGGCTGCCACTATGGGTCTCCCTGGGGGGTCATGTAGACTTTTGTGTATTTTGGGCAAGTGATAAAAATACGGTATCTGGTAGAATTTTTTTAATAAAAATGCAGCCTCCGTTTTACTGATGATACTTTGAGCTAGTGCAGGTTTGACCAATGAGGTGGCCTCCTGGGCATACTGGGCAGTTGGGTCTGTGCGCAGAGGCTGGTAGGTGGTGCGGTCTGCCAGCAATCTATTGGCCTCTGCCACATAACTGTCTTTATCCTGGATAACTATTCCGCCCCCTTTGTCGGCGGTTTTGATCACCAGGTTGTGTTTGTACTGAATTCCTCTAGTGCTGATATTTCTACTGGAGATAAGTTACCATATTTTTTGTGAGATGATTCGCATAATTTCCTGAAATCAGAATACACCAACCTATAAAAACTTTCGATGTAAGGTCCCTTAGATTGGGTAGGGAAGAATATGGACTTGGGTACTCCCTCCTAGAGACTTATTGAAGTAGCAGAGACTTCCACTTATATTGTCTTGAGGATTTCACCAATTAGACTACCTCGTTGCTTTCTATGAACTATTTTTGGACTGGGCTGATTACAAAGTTTGAGCGCACAAACCTGCTTTTTTCACACTCCAGGGAGGCCCATCATTTCTGCCATTAATGGACCTTTGGACAGAATTGGAAAGAATTTAGATGGACTTTTGAAAACGATGGTTCAGACACTTGAATCCTTTGTGAGAGGCACCAAACATGTCCTGAATAAATTACAAGATATCGAGATTGATGGTGATTGGCTGCTGGTGGGGGTCGATGTGGAATCTCTAAACACATCGATCCCCCACCAGTGTGGCCTAGTGGCTGTCGCCTTCTATCTTGAGAAACTTTACCCTGAATCAGCTTATCAAAATAAATTCATCATTGATCTCTTGACCTTTGCTTTGCATAATAACTTCTTTCAGTTCAACTAATCTTTTTTCCAACAAATTTCTGGGACATCCATGGGAGCTTCGTGAGCACCCTCATATGCCTGTCTTAATCTTGGCAAGTGGAAGGAGTCCACGGTATATGGTTTGGAAAGCTTTAAGAAATACGTTCATTTATGGATACGTTACATAGATTATATCCTAGTGGTCTGGAAGGGTACTGCGACTGACTTGGAAAACTTTATTGGAGAGCTTAATAATAATTGTTATAACATCAACCTCACATATAATTGTGACCCAATCAGTATACCCTTCCTTGACCTCAGGATCACTAAGAAGGAAAGGAGAATTGGTACAACTATGTACCAAAAAGCGCCACACTAGACCACCAGGGAGCCTGCCCTGGGACCACCAGGGATGTGCCCACCCGGGACCACCAGGGAGCCGACCAGGGACCACCAGGGAGCCGATCTGGACCACCAGGGAGACCCCCCCTAGATTACCAGGTAAGAGGCATAGTGCCCAATGTGGATGGCACTCAGTGCCACCTTCAGATGCCACCCTAGACCACCAGGGAATGAGCCCCTATCAGTATATATGCCCACCAGTGCCCCTATCAGTGCCCACCAGTGCCCCTATCAATGCATACCAGTGCCACATATCAGTGCCCACCATTGCCACCTACCAGTGCCAACCTATCAGTGCCCATCAGTGCCACCTATCAGTGCCCAGTGCCGCCTATGAGTGCCAATCAGTGCTGTCTATGAGTGCCCATCAGTGCCGCTTAGCAGTGTCCGTCAGTGCTGCATATCAGTGCCCATCAGTGCTGTATATCAGTACCACCTATCAGTACCCATCAGTGCTGATTATCAGTGCCGCCTAACAGTGCTCATCATTGCTGCATATAAGTGCCTCATCATCAGTGCCACCTCATCAGTGCCGCCTCATCAGTGCCAATCAGTACTGCCACATCAGTGCCCGTCAGTGTAGCCTCATCAGTGCCCACCAGTGATGGAGAAAATTTACTTATTTACAAAATTTTGTGACAAAAATAGAGAATTTTCTTTTTTTTCAAAATTTTCGGTCTTTTTTTATTTGTAGCGCAAAAATGAAAAACCGCAGGGGTGATCAAATACCACCAAAAGAAAGCGCTATTTGTGGGAACAAAATTATAAAAAATCTGTTTGGGTGCAGCGTCGCACGACCGCGCAATTGTCATTCAAAGCGCAACAGCACTGAAAACTGAAAATTGGTCTGGTAGGGAAGTGTTATAAGTGCATAGTATTTAAGTAGTTAAGAGCAGATCGTTTCCATCCCCAACCTCTGAAAAAGGGCATTCCCATTGGCCAATTCCTGCGCATTGAAGAGATTGACTTCAAAAGGGAGACTCATGCGATGTAGAACCGCTTTAGAGAAAGGGGTTAATGCCACAGATCATTGAGACAGGAAGATATGTCTGATCCAGGTGATTAAACTCATAAAGAACCTGTTAGACTCATCACAGAGTTTGGCTCACAATGGCCTGTGGTTAGATAGGCCTTAGTAAAGCATTGGTCATCCCTATCAAGATGTCCAGTCCTGGCGGGGATAGTCGGTGATTATCCTCATATGGTAGCCAGGAGAGCTCCAAACCTTGCCGACTTATTAACCAAGTCCGAATATATTCCATTAACGAGGCCCTCTTGGCTCTCGGCCCGTTTTGGAGCACCACAACGCGGAGACAAGACGCTGTGTTGGAACACGAGGTACACCGTGGGAGATTTGAATGCAGCATGGGTACAGGTGAGATACTTGACTGCTCCCTGTTTCTCCGCTCTCCCTTTTGACAGTAGCGTCAGTGCTCACACACGTCTCATTCTACTTATCAGCATTGCTCCATGACCCAGTGCATGGTGAGTCTGTCTGCAGCCCATTGAATGGTCTTGCCATCATCAGACGGATCATTACACCGGATTTATATCAGACCTACTGTATCTGAGTGATCTGTCTGTAGCCCACCGATCAGTGTTGCCATCATCAGACAAGACTGTACACCAGACATATTCTAATGTGTTTTTCACAGTTATTATTTGCAGCTTGGGTTTAACTTCCAGACTGACAGGTGACAGGTGTTCGCCTACATACAGACCTTTTGGACCGGTCTTTGTGAGAAGTTATTTCCATACATCTCCATACTGCCTATGTCACAACTGGCGCCCTGTTGTCTTGTTGTTCACCAGACACGGTGACCACTACATGCCCCTAATGATTACATGTATGGGCTGATATGGGTCTATATTTACTGTTATGGTGGTCTATGTCATGAGCATCGCTGTTGTGTGGGGTGGTCCATCTTTTTAATTTTCTTGTGACAACGTTGTCAACGGTGGTGGTTCACTGATCAATGCTTCTACTCTGTCTTTTATATGTTATTCAATTTTGTATATCTAATAAAACATTGCTTTTATTCATATCGTCAATTGTCATTGATACTTTCACACCAGACCCCGGTGGCTCTTTTGATGGTTCTTTTGAAGACAGCCCTCTGTGCTGCCTTCTGTGTTCATATATTCCGATATGCCTGTTTATTAATCCTTGTTGTAAGTAGATCTTTTAATTAAACTCTTGTGCTTTTAACTGGATGTTTCGCAATGAGATGTTTCCTCCTTTTTCCTGACATATTGCATGATTGGGTCTGAGGCTCATGTGAGATCGATATACACAGTACTGGCGTTCCCTAAAATTGGTGGAACAGTAGAGCTGGTTTGACACCTGAAGTGAGGGGTGAGAACTCACAGATCTATTATTTTGCCATAAAAAGGACCATAAAGGCTCACTTTAATCTGGTGCCAACATAAGTTTTCTAGCTTTACATGTGCTGTAGGTCCCACAAAAATGAAGAAGTCTTTTACCAGTTCACCAAGCTCAAAATAGCACAAAAGAACCTTTCCATGTTGGTTTCTTTCTTGGCGCTCCTTCTGCCCCTTTTAGGAGCACCCCCTCTGAACACCTTCCTATTAGAAAGGTAAAAGGACCCATATCAGTCTGGGGTAAGGTAAAATTGTGCATACACTTCTCATCCCCAAACCCCTGTTGGTAGAACAGCAATATGGAAGATTTTCATGCATGCAAGAACAATTGGGTACCACTTTTTTGTGCCCTTATCTTGAGGTATCTACTACAGGTAAAAGGAATATGGGCTGATTAACAGCTGAAATATTCCACCCAAAAGTGGAACTTCCACTTTTATGCTTCCTCCACCCTCCTGTGCCACATTTGGCACCTTTCAGGGGAGAGGGGGGAACAGGAACCTGTTTTTGACAGGTCCCCTTCCCCACTTCTGGGAGACAGGGCTGCGGCTGCCTTGGCCATACACCCCTCTCCTCCTTGGCTTATTGGCTGTCATTGACATCAGCAGGAGCCAATGAAAGAGACCGGGAAGAGCAGCACTCTCGTGCACATCACTAGATTGAAATGGGGCTCAGGTAAGTATATGGAGGGCTGAACCCAGACGGTTTTTTACCTTAATGCATAGAATGCATTAAGGTAATGAAACCTTCTGCCTTTAGAACCACTTTAATGTTAAGATTACAGAAAGTGATGATGTTAGGTGTTCTAGGAGGGTTAGTATGAGGATTAGTAAAACTAATGTATCTGGAAGACCTTATCACTGGTTATCAATAAGTCAAACCCAGGGAAAGAGGCTTACACAGCAGGGTGTTTATAACAGGAGGTCACAGATAAGGATTCATCCCCTGTCAGAATGCCCTCATGCCCTCACATAGCCTCCTTGTGGGACTTATAGGGGTAAAAGGTAGTAAGAATGCCCAGTAGACCTTCTGTGGAAGTGAAGATGAGACGACCTGATGAGCTGTTCATCCCTAGGAGATCAAAGAGCAAGCTGTTGTCTAAATGTTGACCTGGGTCAAGAAATTTCCCAGCAGTGTGACAACATCATCTGTTGGAAGATATTGATGATCATCATGGCAGAATCCTTGAAAGTTACAAATTGGACAGAGGACTATCCAAGGGGTATGTGAGGGGTGGAGATGTGGATGTTGTTTGGTGTGTGTGTTATAAAATGTTGAGTCAGGCCATTTTGTCTCTCCTCTCGGTCACAACACCGAACTTGAGGAAAGGACTTATCAACTTTGCTCTTTTATTGTAAATTACTTTGTAACATCGTTTAGATATATTTACAGTATGTACTTATTTGTGATTTTCCTTTCTTTGTTAATATAATCAGATTTATAATGGAATTGCATAACTATAGGAAGGGACACATAAATAATAAGTACATTATATCTGGGGAAAACACTCTTGGATAAATCGGTATAAGGGCCAATTCACACCACATGCAGTCCAGTGCAGTTTTTTTTCTGCATCAAAAACAAATGGAAAGTAGGTTTTATGTTTTTCAATGGCATAGTTCACGACAGTGCAGTCAGTTCCAGGGCGTTCCAGTTTCAGAAAAAAAAGTAGAACATGCTGCATTTTTCTTGCACTGGACTGTACTGGTACGCTGTAAAACTAAAAAACATAATGAAATGCACTGGAATGCACTGCAACACATTAAAATGCACTGGACCCTGGTACAGTGTAAAATAAAACAGGAAAAAGGAAAAAAAGCACCGTAAATGCATCAAAAACACACCGGAATGTACCAAAAATTTGCCAAAAATGCCATAAAGAAATGCATCCAGAACGGATCTGGAATGAGTTTTTGTGGTGTGAACTAGCCCTAAGACAATCTCGATTTTAGGAAGAACCCAAATATTTGTTTTTTCATTGAAGATTTAAAATGTCTTAAAAAAAAAAAAGTGGATCATCAGCAGAACAGAAAACATAAACCTGCCTGATAGCCACAGCTAAGGAACAAAGTACAGGGGAATACCAGGAACATTCTAGTAGAGAAGATTTCTTATGATTAACTCTTTAACTCATCTCTAGTCATAATTAAAGTCAATTTGCTACCAACAGGGGAGCAAACAACCCAAGTAGAGCAGAATCAGATGCTATCTTCTGGAAATTTGAGAATAAAGATATAAATAACATTTTCACTATAGAAAACACAGAAGCGGAAGAAGCACGGGATACAAACATCCCAATCTGTTCTGTTACATCTCCTCAACATACAGGGAGTGCATGATGGGACAACCAAAACAAGGGACCCGCAATGGTACCATAACTCTGAACCATGGAACATATAGAATATTATTATACAGGATTTATATAGTGCCAACAGTTTGTGCAGCGATTTAGACTATAAATGGGGGACACTATTTTACAACAGAGTTCAGAACAGAAGGAATAGAAGGCGAGGCGCTCATGGAGCTTCTAATGGAGGATGTATCTATCCTCTATCCCTCTTTATTTTTTACTGTATATATGCCTGCTTTTGTGCCCCCCCCCCCCCATTTCCAATACAGAAAGTGAAGGGATATCTGTCAAAGAGGGTGCAGATAGAAATAACGAAGCTATAGCTCTTCCTCACCCCAATAAACCTTCCTGCACCCTAAGAGGCCTATATGTAATTATTTAATACTGACCTATTTTTAGATACCTTTAGTTCTGTCCCATGTAGAGTTGCCACCTGGGCTGAAGTCACAAGGCCGGTATTTTTTTTTCCCAGAAAATTTGGCAACCTTAGTCACATGACACACGGGGGCTTATTAAAGGGTAAGTTCACCTTTACAGAAAAATCTGTAAGGTGAACTTACCCAGGACGCCCTCCTCACCCTCCCCCCCAGTCCCGCTCACCTGGAGTGCGGGGATCTTCCATTCTGAGCCCCGGTATAGCCTCCTCAGGGGACCGGGGCTTAGAAATCCCCTTGGCATCCACGCATCTTCTTGTCCCCTGACAGGACGGGCTACGCAGCTCCTGATTGGTCGGTGCCGCCCATGTGATAGCGCCAACCAATTAGAATGCTACAAAACCTACCACCTTATGGGGTAGGTTTTAGAGATTCAGCTGCGGGATAGCTGAGGCAGCTTACCAGGGCTCACCGCACTCCAGGTCAGGGGGACTGGTGGGGGTAAGTAAGGCGTCCCGGGTAAGTTCACCTTACAGATTTTTCTGTAAAGGTGATGATATGATAAGCATAGAGCATATCATGTAAGAAATTAAGAACAAGGACAGGTATTGCGTGCCATGCAGGGCTCCGAAGTAACAATATTCAGGAGAAAACCTTTAGGTATATAAATAACATGCGTTAAAGAAGCATATACCACGTATACAGAATTATTGAATGTACCAATCACTCAAGCATTTCCAGTATTTATCAAAAGAGGAGCAAGAGGCTTTCCTAGTAGCTATAAGCCTTTCATATTGAAAGTTAAGATTAACTTGTACCAGGACTTCCGAGGGGTTAGGAGTATAGTTATTTCTCCAATGTCTAGCAATGATCAGTTTAGCTGCAGTTAGCAAATGGATTACTACTATACGAAATAGTGGTGGGTATTTTTCTATCCCAAAGAGTAAAATTGCTAGTGCTGGATCTAGGGTCGACAGTACTCCAGTAATGTCAGCTATGATACTGAATATTTTCCTCCAGTAGCTATATAAGTTCTTACAATTCTAGAAAATATGTAGAATGGTGCCAGAGTGGCCACATTCTCTACAACAGAGTGAGGATAGGGAAGGGAAGAATTTTGCAAGTTGGTGTGGAGTTCTGTACCATCTAGCCAGTATCTTCCGTGTGAGTTCCCAGTGGTTGATACAGTGGGATGCTATGTAGTTGTAGCAAAGGGCTAAGACCCATTGTTCAGTGTTAAAAACCTTATTCGGTGTGTGGCCTGGACGCTGGAGGTGTCAGACGTGTCTCAGAGGAGCTCCCGGCCTAGCTACTGCATCTGGCGACATCCGACAGCTTGGGACCCGGGTAAGAGGCATCATTCATCTCATCAGCCTCCAGGTCCCCACAGCTACAGCCCGTGGTGCCTCTTCCGCGGATCGGAAGCTCCGGTTCGCGGCGTCCAGAAATTGAGGCCCCGGCTTTTGCGGCCTACCCGCGGCTGCGTAGGCCGCGCCATCCCCAGCCCCCCACAGGGCCCCATCTGCCCTCTAGGGCTTCTAAACACACCTAAACTGGGTCAGTGCCCCCCAGAGGGCTTAAGAAGAGGGATTTCCTTTGTGCTAAGGGGATTTCTAACACCACTAGGGTCTGTGCTCAAAACGGCCGGCGGCCATCTTGGTACACCCAGGCCTGCTTTAACACCATCTGCTGCAATAGCAAACCTCAGCCGTACCAGCATTGTCTAACCTAGCCCTAGCAACCTATTTCAAGAGATCCAGTCTGCGAGTAAAGGGCCCTACAATAAGAGACAACTGCCAAGCTATCCAAATATACCCAGGGAGCACAGTCTCCGCATTGGCACTGTAAGGACTTATGCAGTGAGAGCTCCGTCCAATAACAGGCCTGTTTTATCTCTGACAATGCCGTCCAAAGGTCCTAACGCTCGCGCCAACTCCAGTAAGAAGTCGGGGAAGGGCTCGGCAGCAAAACTGGCCACCTCAGGCTCAATCCAACGCTTCCTCGCCACAGAACGGCTTGAATCGGCAACACCGCGCAGCAAGGCTAAAGCCCCGCGGGTGCTCGCCGGCTTTCTCTCAGGGCTCGGAACTGATGGAGGACCCGGGCTCTCCAGCAGGGTCTGACATGGTCTCCCTGGTAAGTGGGCTCAAGGGGGAAATAGCAGGCATGTTCTGTAGCTTCGAAAAAGCCATGAAAAAATAATTTACGGCCGTACATACGGACATGGCGCACCTGTTCACACGAGTGGAGGAGACAGAGAAGTGGCAGGATATCCAAGATGAGGCGATCAGTGAGCTGCAGAGCACGGTAACCAGACTTGCAATTGCTCATCGCGCCACCTTATATAAATTGGAAGATATCGAAAATAGAAATCGCAGGAACAATCTGCGCATCAGGGGGCTCCCTGAGGCAACTAAGGACGATGACCTGGAACCCACAATCCGTGGCATCCTAAATACCGTCATGGGTAAGCCGGTGACTGAAACACTGCGCTTTGATAGGGTACACAGGGCCCTGCGCACCCGAAACCTAAACACAGACCTGCCGAGGGACGGGATATGCCATCTTCACTACTATGAGGAGAAAAACGCCATCATGGTCAAGTTACGGGGGCTCCTCTGACATAGACTTTGATGACGCTAAATTAACCATATACCCTGATCTCTCCAAGGAAACCCTAGAAAGATGTCCTGCCCTTCGGCCCTTGCTGGACCAGCTTCGATCAGATGGCGCAACATATAGATGGGGCTTTCCAGCATGCCTGATTGCCACTAAAAATGGCCGATCCTCTACCTTACGGTTTCCCAAAGATCTTCCAATATTTCTGAAAGACCTCAACATGGCTCACGTGGAGCTATCGGGATGGCAGGATCATATCCCCTCCTTTCGACCCATACCTGAATCTTATGATCGCCAGACCCCCTCTAAAAGGAAGCGTAGTGCAACACCGGGATCATCTTCAAAGAAAATTGAGTGAGATCTCCCCTGTTTTTCAAGCTTCATTCTAATATCTCTTTATTTTTCATACTGACTGGGACCTCTAACATTTCAAGGCATGGCTGGGTCACTTACCTTTTTTGGTTTTTACTCCTACCCTCTCCTTGGGGCCTCTGCCCGCTTGGGTGGGAGGAATATGACTATGGCTATACAGCCACCCAGCCTCATTGACCCTCAATAAACACATAAGAGGCCCAGCTTATTCTAGTTAAATACACATTTGCTACCCAGTTTTCACTTTGTTGGTTCGGTTTTTTCCTCGGTGTCAGAGGTACTTTGTCAAATATATTGTTATGTAAATGGCTTATAAAACAAGCCGTTAAAGGCCTTGCCAAAAGGACGTCTCTCACTTGATGCGTTACATGCAACCACTTTTAGTGACAGACCCCCTCCCCTTGGGGCGGGAGACTGGGGACCACCGGTGGTGTGCGCGCCGCCTGGTGGTCTCTGGCTGCCCCTGCCTCGTCGTCCCTTTTGGGATCACCGCAGTAAAATGTGGGACGTTTCAACATCCCGTGAATTTGCTTTGTTTTACCTGCATGTTTTACCATGTTTTGTTCCTGAAGCATTTTGTTTCTCTTACCTCTCTTCTTTCCTTCTTTACTCTACTTCTTTCACTAACTTCTCCTTTTCCCGGCAGGGCTGGTTGAGTGACTCGTTTGGAGACATGCCGCTATCCCCATGGCTAACTTAAGTGTGACCACATATAATGTAAGAGGGCTAAACGTTGCCGCGAAAAGACACCAGGTCTTGAGGGAGCTAAAAAGAGCCTCCTGTTCTATAGTATTTCTGCAGGAAACCCACCTGACCCACACCACCAATGTTAAACTTTTCTCCCCGCACTTTCCTCAATGGTATTATAGTCTTTCGGACACCATTAAGGCCAAGGGAGTGGCCATTTGGTTTAGCAGGTGTGTCTCCTTTCGTCTCACCACAATGGAAGCGGATGATCGTGATAGATATCTTTTCCTACGTGGGTTTATAGGTAATGTTCCCTGTACTTTAGCTAACATCTACTCCCCAAACATAAACCAACCTGCCTTTTTATCCCAAGTATTGACCAGGTTAGCCGAATTTGCAGAGGGATTGACCATACTAGCTGGAGACATTAACATGCCCCTTGATCCCATTATGGACACCTCGTTGGGCAGGTCCTTGATACCTTTAAACGTATATCTCATATTAAGAAGAGACTCCACTTCCGGTTCCGGCGCCACATGGAGTAGCTGCCTTTCCTCTCAGCTCCCGCAGCAATCCCGGTAATCAGCCTACAAAACCCCCTCCGGAGACGTTTTTGGGCTTCTCCTACGAAGCATCGGGCTTCTCAGAGGACCGCGATATCCTGGATGGATCGCTTTGTGGAAAAAAACACCGCCCGCCACTCCTCTGAGCATCGAGGCCCGGACGTCCCCGCTCGTTCGGATACGTCCGCACGTTCGGATCCGACCACGAGGCACGAATCTTCGGATCCGACCACGAGGCACAATTCTTCAGATCCCACAAAGTCTACATCGATGGAGGTGATCTCTGCCCCATCTCAGCCCCCCGTCCTGGGCACAGGTGACACAGAACGCATTGCACTGCTAGCACCCACCATCTCAGCCTCAGTTGAACAAGCTGTTCAGACAGGCATGCACAACTTCCAAAAGAAGCTGAGGGCTCATGCTGAGAGACTCACTGAAGCGGAACAGCGCATCTCTAACTTGGAGGATGAGGCCTACCAATCTCATAAATCTGATCAGGCTCAAGACAAACAGATTAGATGGATCACTGAAAAATTAGAAGATCTAGAAAATAGATCCAGAAGGTGTAACCTTTGTTTCATAGGGGTCCCGGAATCCCTCCAATCTGCAGCTCTGATTAATTTTTGCGGATCAAAAATTCCAGAAGCCTTAGGCTTCCCTGGGCCGTGCATCGTAGAATAAGCTCACCGGCTGGGAGCGCCAAAAACAGACCGCAACACCCCGAGGCCTATAATTGCAAAATACCTAAACTATGCAGACAAACATGAGATTCTTCAAAAATACAGTTAAACGAAATCTCTGCGAATAGACGGGGTGAGCATCCTCATCTTCACCCACTACTCTGCTGAAGTAGCCAAGAGACGAAAAGCATTCCAACCGATCTGTGCAGAGCCTTTCAACATCAAGTTCACCTTGGCATTCCCCGCCATCTTACGCCTCAAAGCACCGAACGGAGATCAGCTCTCCTACCACGACCCATCGGATGCTGACCACTATTTGCGATCACTCCGGCTGGATTCTTATGCCAATGTTGCAGCGAGAGACCCTTCCTCCCCTCTCCCCACGGATCAACGGAGCACTCGCAAAGATCCACCTAAACGCTTCAAAACGACAGGAGGAAGAGCAACCGACCAACACCAAGCTTAACTCTCTTAATCCATTCATCTCTCCACCTAATCAATAATTGAGCAGGAATGGAGATTCAATATACTTCGACAGTCTCAGACGGGGACAGCAACGTCCATGGATCCGGATTTCATCTCACATTGGATCTCCTCACAAATGAGCAGTTTTTGACTTTATCAAACCTCAGTCTCACTCGCACACCACTGCTGTGGAAGTTCATTCCTCATACCTTCGTTCCATGTCACACGAACTGTGTCTCCCTACACCTCAACCTCTGGGACCTTTCTACATCTACCACCTCAACCTCCACGAGGACGGCAAATCTATGTTCTCAGGGCCTCATTGCTAAAGGGAACTGACTTAATGCAGTGAGTACATGTGGAAAAAAAGGGAAGTCCCTACCATGGGTTTTGTATTGTTTTTTGTTTGAATTAGTTCTTACTACTCAGTATTTACGAGAGTCTTTGTTGTGCACTCAGGGTTCCCCTATTAATTCTTCTATACTTACCCCTATTTCTTTTCTCTCGTCTATCAGGATGGTACATTACGCCACTAGACACTCACCAATCCTCACTAATCCACTTAACAGTAAATATACCTGCATTATACCCCCGTACCTCTCTCTCTTATGAAAATCGTTACCTGGAATGTAAAAGGACTTAGGTCACCGGTCAAACGCGCAAAAATCCTAAGACGCCTTAAATGACTTCACACAGACATTGCCTTTATACGGGAATCCCATCTTCCCCAATCCGGATTTCATTGCATGAGGAAATTCTGGGTTGGGACAGTCTTGGGCTCAGAGGCTATTGGGCGGAAAACAGGGGTTCTTATTCTAATCCGGAAAAACTTTCCAGGGAAAGTTTTATCGATTGATTCAGACTCCCAAGGTCGCATGATAACGATACCGCTAGGCTGGAACGACAAGACAATGCTAATTTCTAACATTTATGCTCCCAACAACCCTTCCAATCAATTTTTCGCAAACCTGTCGGCTTCTCTCCTAAAACATCCCCATCTCCCTCACATTGTGGGGGGCGACTTCAACAGCATCATGCATGCTCTGGATGATAGATCCCAACCAAAAAAATCACTTGAACCTCATAAACTATCCGAACCTACCAACCTGGCAATAACGGTAGAATCCCTGGGTCTACAAGACCTCTGGAGACTCCAACACCCTACCGATAGGGAATTCACCTTTTATTCTACCCCCCATAAAGTCTTCAAGAGAATAGACCACATATTCGGCACCAAACAATGTATCCCTCTTATGGAACACTCCAAAATTGAGGAAATAGCTATCTCTGACCATGCCCCAGTATCTCTCTCCCTCTTGGAACATAACTCAAACAATCCCCCCAATCTCTGGCTATTCCCAGCACATCTAGCCAAAACAGATGATTACAAGTCTTTCATTACCAAAGTCTGGGAGGAATACTCTCAAACAAACGCACAGCATGTGGATACCCCTAATTTATTTTGGGAGGCAGGCAAAGCCTTTTTGAGAGGGTGAATAATCTCATACGCCTCTTCTCTCAAAAAATACCACATGTCCAAATACAAGGAGGCCAGCCAGAGACTTAAACTGGCACAAAGGGCCCTTTCGGATCTCAACTCAGATGCAAACCTGGCATCCTGGATGGCGGCCAAGCAAGAGTTTGATCAATGGGCAGATACCTTGGAGTTGTCTAGGAAAGCTCGTTCGGATGCTACCTTCTTCAAATTTGGCAATAAGCCCGGGAAACTTCTCTCCAGACTATGCAGAGGGCCCTATACACCCACACATATTTGCTCATTACGCGATTCTCAAGGAACTATCAGAACCCAACCCCAAGAAGTGACAAAAATTATGCATTATTTTTACACCTCTCTCTATGCACTAGATCCCGTAAATATCTCCAAGGCAGAGGACTTTTTAAAGAAGCTGGAATTACCTCATATCACCCCCCAACTCGAGCAGTTAAATGCCCCTATATCACCCCAGGAATTAACCACCACAATCAAGAACTTAGCCCCAGCAAAAGCTCCAGGACCTGATGGCTTTACAGGTGAATTTTATAAATCCGTAACCGATTTACTTTGTCCAACCCTATTAGCAACATATAACCAAATTTGGAAAGGGGGACCCTACCTTCCAACCGGTCATTAAGCCATCATCAAATTATTGGAGAAGAAGGGAAAAGATCCTTTAGAACCAGACTCTTACCGCCCTATCTCTCTTCTCAATTTAGATGTCAAAATTCTGTCCAAGATAGTGGCCACACGTCTGGCAAATATCCTCCCCTCGTTGATACATCCAGCCCAATCGGGCTTTGTTAAAGGTAGAACTGCTACCCTAAATATCCGAAATGATGGCTTTAGATTACGCAAACTCATACAGCGAAGCTGATCTGGCCATCATTGCCTTAGATGCAGAAAAAGCCTTCGACAATGTCAATTTTGACTGGCTAACCCTAGTACTAAACAAAATGGGCTTTGATGGTCCCTTTATGCATTTGATAAGCGAAATGTACTCTTCCCCTAGGGCAAAATTAGTAGTAGCTGGGCATCTGACGTACGAACTTAGGCTATTCAAGGGTACAAGGCAGGGGTGCCCTCTATCACCCTTGCTTTTCAACCTAGCAATGGAACCATTGTCCAGATTTATAACTTTTAAAGCACCCCTTCATGGCATCCCATTTGCAAATCTAAAAATTCGGTCTGCTTTATTTGCGGATGATTTGCTCATTTATACCTCAAATCCTGCCTCAGATATCCCTAGTATTAAAAATATATTTGAAGAATTTAGACTATATTCTGGACTATGAATTAACCTAAGTAAAAGCAAAGTCCTCTGTCTTGGAAAGCATCGAACTCCTGTCTGGGCCGCCTCCTCCCCTTTCTCCATGGCCAAATCCTACATTACCTATCTAGGCGTGAAAATTGGCAAATGCCCCTCCTCTATATACACTCTCAACTTTCCTCCTCTAATCTCTAAGATTACATGTGAAATGGAAGGCTGGATGGATCTCCCTCTCTCACTCCTGGGAAGATGTCACCTTTATAAAATGGTCAGTTTTGCCAAACTTTTATATCCCCTTCAAACTATTCCACTACTCCTCAAACATAAAGATGTTCAGTTACTACACAGGGCACTCTCCAAATTTCTTTGGCAAAAGAAAAGGGCCCACATTGCCCTTAGTAAACCTACCAAACACTAGAATGTACAACTTGGCCTGTTTAAATTGTATAGGACTAGATTGGATTTCCAAGTCATCTAAATACACGTCCTATGAGTTGGAATCCGCAATGGTCTATCCGTTATCACTCGAAGCTCTACTTCACGTCAAACCTAATCTTCTCAATCAGGACCTAAAACACAGTCTTCTACTAAGAGACACGATCATCGCCTGGAGAGAAACTAGAAAATGCTTAAAACTGCCCATCTCCATATCCAAAAGTACACCAATACAAGGGAACCCTGATTTTCCCTCTGGGATGGCCCATGAAGCCTACACAGAATGGTCAGATCGAGGCCTCATCAAATTCGCCTCTCTCTGCAACCCGACCACAGGAGCTCCTTTGCCCTTCCAAACCTTAGTGGAACGATATTCTCTACCACCCTCTCTCTCCTTCTATTATCTGCAGTGTATAAGTTATCTGAAGGCTTCGGATAAAGAGAGGACAACACGTTTCAAACCCTCCATATTAGAAAAATCTCTTGACAAGGGAACTTACTCCATATCGACACCATACAAACCTCTCATGCTCACCTCTGCCCCCTTGTCGGCCACTCAAGCTGTCTCCAACTGGAATACTGACTTTCCTGATCCTGACATTCTCCATAAAATTCTAACGGGATACAACTCAATCCTAAAACTCACCCCCAACGAAGCCTGGAGAGAAACCCAGCTCAAACTGATACACCGAGCCTACATCCCTTTCAAGAGGTCTCCAGCGATCCCAAATTCCATGGCTTGCCCACTCTGTCAGCATCCGAAACCTACATTAGCACATCGTTTCTGGTCTTGCCCACTAATTGAGGCCTTCTGGGAACAAACCATCTCTTTCATTTTTGGTGTCACAATGACCAAACTCCCTAAAGTCCCCTTACTTCTCATTTTTGGCTACTGGGACAAACAACTGCTTACTTGGTCTTCTACAAACGAAAAGAACCCTCATCCTTGGACCCAAACAACGTTAATGGTGGCCCGGAAAGTGATCCTGAAAAACGGGACTCTTTCGTCTCCCCCAACGATTTCTCAGCTTAAAAGGGACCTTCGGCTCACTCTATATAGAGAGAAACTTACAACAGACTTTTCAAATTAAAGAGCAGTCACAAATTTTTTAAGAAGTGGCAGGCATTCATGGATCGATCTCTCTCGAAAGAGGAAAGGGATCTCTTTCAAGGTCAACTATACTACTGCTACAATGACCTAAGAACTTTCTATGATCATGACTACTAATCTAAGTAAGCACTTAGGTCAAGGGAAACATAAACCCCTGCGATGCACAACGGGACTCGTTACACTCTTACAAGTTTTACTCTCACCAATGTTCATACTTGTCATATACCTTCCTATTTACTTTCATCTCCGCCTCTCCCCTTCCCCACCCGCTGGACACAAGGGACTCAGTATCAACAAACTTCTTAAGTTTTAGACAGCCATCCAGCCTTCCTCAGTTAGGTTACACTATGACCTTAAGATTTTATTTGATGTATGACTACAAAGGTTATGTTTTTCTATTACCATCTCGTTATTGCTTAACTCTATATAGAAAAAGTACAATACCCCAATGGCTTTATCAAGCCGTTGTAATGTCTTTACTTTGTAATATGTACATTTCTCTCAATAAAAATGTATTGAAAAAAAAAAAAAGAAGAGACTCCATGACTTCCAACTCATAGATGTTTGGTGAATACTTCACCCGAAAGAGAGGGACTATTCATATTTGTCCAAAACACATAACGCATACTCCCGCATAGATAATATCTTCATAGATCATTTCCATCTTCCACTACTACGCTCGGCCTCCATAGGCACAACAACTTTATCTGACCATGCCCCTGTGACAGCCCGGCTGTCTCTCCCCTCCCTCCCTATACACATGAACAATTGGAAATTAAACGATTCACTGTTATCTAATCCAGTGGATACAGCCCTAATTGCCAAAAAGATAGAGCTATTTTTTAAAGAAAATGTCAAATAGGGAACCCCCCAATCACTGGTCTGGGAAGCTCATAAAGCCACTATTAGAGGAGTACTCATAGAACTGGGGGCTAGGAAAAAAAGGGAACACAACACAGAGCTCAGGGACCCAGCTGAAACAGGTCACTGACCTGTAGCGACAACACAAATTGTCCCTTCCCGCCTCACACCTGGCTGAGCTTACTCTGCAACGAGAAGAACTTAGAAATCTTCTACAAGCTGACATGAACAGGAAATACTACTCGGTGGCCCAAAAAATGCATGAGTGGGGTAATAAGCCCGGTAAACAACTCGCACGCTCCCTTCAAGCCAAAAGAACAGCCAATTTTGTATCTAAAATTAAACTCCCGGGTGGGGGGATGGCCCACAATTCACAACAAATCGCTGAAGCTTTTGGAGACTTTTTTTCAGATCTGTATAATGTGAAGGGTGACTTGGACCATCTCCCCCCCGGAAATAGGCACAAAAAAATCCTTAACTTCCTTGGCAACTCACAAACGCCAACACTACCTTCCGAGGTCCTTGAGGCTCTGGAATCAGATTTCAAATTAGAATAATTCCAGCTAGCCTTAAAATCAATGCCAGCGGGGAAAGCCCCTGGTCCAGATGGGTTTACCGCTTCCTACTATAAAAAATTAATTTATTGCCTAGATTAACCAAATATGCCAACTCCATAACTACATCCTCCGCCTGGAATCACTTGCAGCACATATCACTGTCCTGCCCAAACCTAATAAGGACCCTACAAACTGCGGGAGCTATCGCCCTATCTCATTATTAAATGTGGATATGAAGCTTCTAGCCAAGGTATTGGCAAATAGACTGCTTCCCCTTTTACCTAAATGGGTCTCGGCGGATCAATCAGGATTCATACCAGGAAGAGAAGCCAGGGACAATGCATTACGGACTCTTTCCTTGATTCACTTTGCTCGTAGAAACGCCCAGCCCACCCTTCTCTTGTCTACTGATGCCGAAAAGGCGTTTGATAGGGTGGACTGGACCTATCTCCGCTTGACCCTACAGCACTTTGGCCTTGGCCCCCGGATGCTGGGTAGGATATTCGCAATGTACTCCTGCCCGACGGTGCGGGTCAGGGTGAACGGGGTACTGAGTGAGCCTTTTACATTAGGGAACGGCACTAGACAGGGGTGCCCATTGTCGCCCCTGTTGTTTGCCATATCCCTAGAACCATTCCTAGCCTCAGTCAGAAGCAACCCCAACATTCACGGGATAACTGTAGGCCAAGAATCACATAAATATGCGGCGTATGTGGATGATATCCTCTTCTACATTCAACAACCCCGCATTTCTTTACCCAACCACATGTCAGCTCTACAAGAATTCCAACCTTTGTCTAATTTTAAAATTAATATGACTAAATCCGAAATTCTAAACATTAATGTCTCCAGTTCAATGGTTTCTTTGCTAAAATCAACCCTACCATTCCGCTGGCAATCGACAACCCTAAAATACCTGGGCATCCACTTGACACCTCATCTTCATTCCTTGTTCAGATATATATTCCCCTATTGAATACCATCAAAAAAGATCTTAGATCCTGGTCATACCTCTCCCACTCCTGGTTGGGGAAAATAGCGGTGAATAAGATGAATATCCTCCCCCGTATTCTATTTCTATTCCAGATGATACCAATGGGGATCCCACCTGACTTCTTTACAACACTTCAAACCATGATCTCCCGCTTCATCTGGGGGAACAGACGCCCCAGAATCTCCAGAGCTATTCTCTTTCACTCTAAGGGATATGGGGGTCTGGCCCTACCAGACCTGAAAATGTATTATTATGCTATTGTCCTGGGCAGAGTTTCAGACTGGAAATACCAGAGAGATAGCAAAATATGGGTCAGACTAGAATACGAATTAAGTGGCATGGAATTGGATGGTATTCCTTGGATCCCCCCCAAGTACAGACTTATGTCACCTTCAGCCTCCCCCTTAACGATTTCCTCATTATCCTCTTGGGATACACTGCACAAAAAACTCTCTTGGTCCTATAATTCCCCCCTCATACCTTTAACGAACCATGACTATTTCCTTCCGGGCAAACTGGATAAGGGATTTAATACGTGGTCCTCTGATCGCTGCCTCTGCCTACACCACGCACTCCAAACCAACTCTCTTAAACCTTTACAGTCCATTGTTGGCTCAAGATCGAACATCTTCATGGAACGATGGAGGTACTCACAACTTAAGCAGTTTGTTCAATCTTTACTACAACCACTAAGATCTGCCCGTGAACTTACAGCCATCAAGGCCATTTTTCTCCCAAAGGAACCTCCGTTACATGTAATATCGCAGTTCTACAAGGCTCTCATCTCCCAACAATATCAAGGCTACCCAGAATATCTGAACCGCTGGGAAACTGAACTAACCACCTCCCTAACAGATACCCAAAAGGATAAAATACTAGCCCTCACCCTCACTTCCTCCATTTCCTCAAAAACGGCTGATATAAACTATAAATTGCTTGCAAGGTGGTATTACACACCAGTCAAAATGCACCATATTTCTCCTACCAACCCTGCTCTATGATGTAGGAACTGTGGTCAAGTGGCTTCACATGCACATATATGGTGGCAGTGCCCACTCATCAAGCCCTTCTGGTCTAAAATTATCAGACTCATCAACTCAATCACGGGATCCGTTCTCCCCCTGGAGCCTTGGACAGTACTCTTTCACATGACTGCAGCAACTATTGGTCAATATAAACGTTCCATGACACCACACCTTCTAAAAGCGGCTAAGTCCCTTTTCCCTCTCATGTGAAACAATCCACAAACACCCTCTAGTAAGCTATAGTTGCAAAAGGTGAATGACTTGTGCTATATGGAAGAACATACATACCTGCCGAGGGGGGAATCTGGCAAACATACCAAAATCTGGGCCTCATGGTTTGAATTTAAGATTACAAGGGGGCGCATGCGCGGAGTCTAAACGAGCGGACATGCTTTGCTAGAGCTCCGCTCCAGGGGAGAGAAAACTCGGCTCCAGCGGCGGCATTTCAGCATCCTGATCAGCCAAACAACCCTCACAGCTTCTGCAAGCCTCGGTGAGTCGAGCGGTGGGGCGGGCATGGTTTACGGGGGTGCCCGGTCGAAATCTAAGAACCCCTCAATCAAGGAGGCCTGGGCCCGAGCACCGGCTAAAATGGCGGCGGCACACGCGGCTCCTACAAAAGCCCGCAAGCAGCTCACGCTATCACTCCCTGTTCTGCCAGAAGATTCTGACACCGAACTCCCTGTCTCCCCTAGCAAGAGCCCAGACTGCTCAGCCTCCCCAGTCATACTTCAACAGTTTGAGAAAATGCTCCACAAAGCATTGAAGCAAACCTCTGAGCACATTACAAGCAGCCTGACCAGGGAAATCAGGGAGCTGGGCGCCAGGACTGCGGCCCTTGAGGATAGAGCTGACGAAGTTACGAAACACCTCGTAAAAGAGTTTGACAACTTCATACTGACCCCTCCGACTCGTCAGACCCGAGAACGATCCCCTCTGTCCCTCAAGCCACAGTCTTAGAAGACCGTCTTGTCCCTCACTATCGCACTCGACGAACGCCCGAAAACATCCTCGGCGCACACGGCGGCGGTAAAATCGGCCACGAGCCCGGGTCCGGAGGAACTAACTCCCCAAGAATCTAAAGCTGGCCCGTGGGGGCATTTGGTACGGGCGGGGTGGCGAGCTGAGTGGCTCCGAACGTCTTCGACACTCCCAACAA
>BLSH010197285.1:164707-175771 GCA_018402905.1 Glandirana rugosa | reverse complement strand
TGTTCCTCTTCCTTTTAACAGCTGCTAGGCAAACTATAGCCCAAGCATGGAAGAAACCGTCCCTAACCACTACAGAAACCAAATCTAGAATGACCAGATTTCTAGTACATGCTAAGTTGGAAGCGGTAGAAAAAGAATCCCCTGCTAAGTTTGTGAAAACATGGACTCCTTGGATAACCCTTTTCCACCCACCTAACTTCGATCTTGAGACTCTCCTTCCATGGTGACACTACATCCTCAATCTGAATTCTCATACCACATAATGCAATGTGGAGGGTCGGGACCTCCAGGCGGACTTCCCTCATTCTAATCTCCTCCCTCTCTTACTTCTTTCCCTCTTTCCCCCGATCTTTGCTTCTGCTATACCTTTCTTCCCTCTATTTTTCTTTTCCCCTCCCTCTATCAACCAGACTCTGGTATTCTGCAATATGCAAGACTCTCCTTACCGGCTCGTTTCAGTTTGTTTACACTACGTAAATACAATGGGACCTGTTTCTAATCTTTATTTTTAGATGGTTTGTACTGGGATTACCTCCGCAGGCACAGTATGCTCCCGTTAGGGGTGCCTGTTGAAGGTAAATCCCATCGTCTACACTGTTACCACCAAATGCTCGTTGTCCTATATTGTATGCTCTTGTACCCCATTTACATGACGTAGGTTCTCCCCTTTGCTCATGTCCTATGTTTTTTCTTTCTTGTTTACTGTGTCGAGCGAGTCGACTACCCGCTACAAGCTCATACCAGGTCTGTACCTTGTAACCTTTTTATGTCATCCATGTTCTTATACATTTCATTATGTCTCAATAAAAACCTTTAACAAGAATTTAAGATTACAAGCACCTACAAAGACATTATCTCATCCCCTGACCTGGTGCCGAAGGGAGGCTCCCCTGCATCTTTGCCGACCACTCTTCCTACACACTAGGCCTTCAGCATTAGCTGTGGTATTAGCTGTGTGTCACATCGTATATTTTACTATAAGCATTGTTATGGAGAGTTATCTCAAAGTCTTTCACCCCATGCCGGCTGGGAACTTCTTGATCTATTCTCTACTTTCCCTATCTTTATCTCTTCTCTTTCTCGCTATCCTCTTCCCTCTTCTTTACTTCTTGAATTTCCTCTTGGCCTCTCAACTATTTTGACCCCTTTTCCTTGTTTCATGTATTATGCAATGGTGGCTTATTAAGGACTTCATGTGATAACAGGCCACAGATCGACTATGGGCGATCTGACCAACATATAGCCAACAATTAATATTTTTTGCTGTCCGACGCGACGTCACTATACAGATGACATTCAGTGGAGGGGGGGGGGTGGTTCCCTATTCACACGGCACAGTTTGCTCTCGGTTGGGGTGCCGGCGGGGGGGGGGACCCCTCCTGCCCTCAAATGATCAAGAAACAGACAGCAGACTTTGGCCGGTTGTGAGTACCCATGGCAGGCCAATGTCCCAAATGAGGTCAGACACATCCACATTCATACCTGCTTATGTAATCCTGTTTCATTGCCTTTACTCTATATGGATATAAGCAACTTTGTATGTTCAACTTTCTTTTTGTCTTGAAAATTAATAAAAATGTATTATATAAAAAAAAAAACCTTATTCAGATTGGTTTCCCACAACAATATAGGGGGAGATTTTATAAAATGTTGTTTGTGTTGTAGTGCACTGTAAATTATGGAGATACCTTTACAGTTGTTATTAGTGGAGGTGTAGAATTTCCACACCTGTGAATTTAGGTAAATCAAAGGTGGAGAGTACTTGGACAGGAAGGAGGCGACATGCGTGTACAAGAATTGGCTGCTATTAGAAAGATTGTATTGAGTCAGTAACAATAGCAATGGTTTAAGCACTTCCTTCACCAAAATTTCATCAACCTACCTTATACCTTTCTCAACCCATTGTTTCACTGAACAGTAAGTGGGTAGGATTTCCAACGTTTCAATAGGTAGTCTAATCTTGACATCTGAAGGGCCTTGTTTTGATTGAAGGAGGAGAGTTTGCCAAGCCAGAATTGAGGCCTGAGTTGTTGGGGGGAGGCTTACCAAAGTGGTGAATTTGCTGTCCAACCCAAGGAAGCTCACACCAGACTTCCTATCTGCATTTATCACAATCATTCCAAAAACCAGCAAGGACCGCACTGACTGTGCTAGTTATCAGCCGATAACACATTTAAATCTGGACGTTAAACTATTTGCAAAAGTCCTGGCCACAAGGTTGGCTCCTTCATTGGAAAATCTCATTGTGCCAGAACAGGTAGGTTTTATGCCTGGGAGAGAGGCCACAGACGCGGAGAAGACCGTCAACAGAGTTTCCTGGGACTTCATGCTGGCAGTTTGCGGTCATGTGGGTCTTGGTCCGCACATGCTATCCTGGATATCAGCACTCTATCAAAACCCGACGACGAGACTTAAAGTTAATGGCTCCCTATCAGAAAAGGTTCATATAAAGACTGGCACGAGACAAGGGTGCCCACTGTCCCCCCTTCCATTTATTCTCTCCTTGGAGCCCTTTATCAGATCAGTAAATGCTAATAGTGCAATAGCGGGCTTCAAGGTAAAGAATAGGGAGTATAAGACAGCAGCATATGCTGACGACTTGTTATTTTTTTCTGACAAAGCCAATAATCACCCTACCTAATTTGATTAAAGAATTTAGACACTATGGATATGTGTCAAATCTAAAGATAAATTATTCCAAATCAGAAGAACTAAACATTTCCCTTCCGGCATCAGTCCTCACCTTAACTAAGGAGAATTCCCCCTTCAAGTGGGACACACAAGCTTTGAAGTACCTGGGGATCTGGTTGACCCCAAGATTAACCAAGATCTTTGAGCAGAACTTTCCAAAATTGCTTAAAACTGTGGAGAAGGATTTAAAGGGATGGCCCCAAGGGTGCTTCTCCTGATTTGGCCACACAGCAATTATTAAAATGGTTATCCTGCCCAGGTTACTATATTTAATGCAGTCATTGCCGATAAAAATACCCCAAAACTTCTTTAGAGCCTTGAACTCCATTCTTCTAAGGTTTCTATGGGGGCATCAGAGGCCCAGAATCAAACACGCCTTGTTGACTAGACCTAAACAACAAGGGAGCTTGGGTCTCCCAGATTCCAAAAACTACTACCATGCAGCTCACCTTATGAGAATAATCAACTGGCATTGCCACAAACAGGATAAAGACTGGGTCACCCAAGAAGCAGACTTAAATCATACATAATTACAATTCACACCTTGGATTCCGTGGTCGAGTTATTCCCTCAATTTAAAATGACACCCACTAACGAGCGCTACTTTGGAAATCTTTCACTCAATTGCTAAACACAAAGATATCATGTCCACATGCCTGCTGATGCCACTAAAAGATAACCCTGACTTTATTCCAGGCATAAACAATCCATCATTTCAACCCTCAAATACTCTAACTCCATTATTGGCAGGTGATTGCTTTCACAGAGGGAAAATTAAAGAGTGGCGGGCTGTAAAGTCAGATAATAACCTAAGTACTTGGCCCAATGGGCCTACATGACGTTATGTAGTTACCTACATGGGAAAACTGATAGAAATGACTTCCACAGACCCCTCACAGACCTAGAATTCATCTGTCATAAAGGTGAACAATTTAACAGAGCCACTTCATTTGCATATACTTGGATTCAAGTCTTGAAAGAAACCAACACAGTCAGACTCAGGAGGAACTGGTCAAGGGATCTCCAAACAGAGATCACTGAGAAACAATGGAGGTATGCATGTATTTTATCTCACAAATGCTCTATTAGCACAAAACTCCAGGAAACTGCCTACAAACTTTTGACCCAAAGGTACAATACATCAGCAAAAATACATAAGTGGAATCAAACATCTGCCAGCTGTTGGAGATGTCAAAGAGATACAGGTAAAATTGTGCATATTTGGCGGTATTGCCCTTTACTGGTACCATTTTGGAATAAAACCAGGGAAGTAACCACCAAAATAATGGATACTACGCTATCTCTGAATGCGGCCTGTTGTTTGCTCCATGTGACAAACTGTTCATTTAAGACAGGGGTAGGCAACCTGCGGCCCTCCAGCTGTTGCAGAACTACATGTCATATCATGCCTCTGGGAATAATTGTAACTGCCAGCCTTGCAATGCCTCATGGGAAATGTAGTTCCACAACAGCTGGAGGGCCACAGGTTGCCTACCCCTGATTTAAGTGATACAAAAATTAATTAACAAAGCACCTTCTAAATGCCGCTGAATCTTTAATTTGAATGTACTGGAAATCCCTTCGGGTTCCCTCGATCCGAGACATATGTGAATTGGAGGAAACCCTGGTGCAAGCCTCGGATAGAGTTGAGAGATTCCACAAAACATGGTAGCCATGGTACATTTTCAAATATTCTTAGGAGTAAGATACTATGATGAAGTGTTAACTCTAGCAAGGTATTTCTGAATCACCCGTTACTGGTAAACCTGTTTTCACAAACACATGGATCACCTATAGAGTTGAGCAAACCCGGAGTGTAAAATTCGCGTCCGTATTGCAAAAAAGTCTGGGTTTGGTATTCGGGTATTTTGCGCGTCTTTTCTATAGCTGCAGGGCCGCCAATCCACAAGCATTTTACTTGTTTGCCCTTAGAAGCCATCACAGCCATGCCTATTAATGGCATGGCTGTGATAGGCTAGTGCATCATGTGACCCAGCCTCTATATGAGCTGGAGTCACGTATGCCGCGTGTCACATCATCACAGGCTAGTGTAGGGAGAGCATGCTGCCTGCGCTGTGAGGGACAGATTACTGATTTAATATCATCTCATCCTCCATTACAGACAGGTTCCTGGCGGTGCTGTGAGGGGAAAGCTTAGCGTTCTAAAATGATCTGATACTGGACTAGGTACAGTTTTTACTAGTGCTGTGAGGGACAGATTGTTCTAAAATCATCACCTAGTGCTATAGGGAGAGGTTACTGGTGGTGCTGTAAGGGACAGATTATTGTTCTAAAATCATCTAATTCTATAGGGAGAGGTTCCTGCTGGTGCTGTAAGGGACAGATTAGTGTTCTAAAATCATCTAGTTCTATAGGGAGAGGTTCCTGCTGGTGCTGTAAGGGACAGATTATTGTTCTAAAATCATCTCCTACTGCTATAGGGAGAGGTTCCTGCTGGTGCTGTAAGGAACAGATTATTGTTCTAAAATCATATCATACTGGTGTAGGGAGAGGTTCCTTCTGTTGGTGTGAGTGGTGCATTTCTTGCACAGAAATAAAAAGTGCGTCTACGTTGCCGTTTTCCAAAAAAAAAAAGAATTTATTCTTCTTTTTTTTTTTGTATTAATAAATAGTGCTACATATTACATTTGCTGGCAGAATGAGGAGAGCGTCAAATAAGAGACGTGTTCCTGGTCGTGGTGCTGCTGGTGCTGCTGGTGTTGGTGGTGTTGGTCAAGTTCCTGTTGCAAGGAGAGGACATGGTCGATTTGTGCCAGCTACACGCACAAGTGAAACACCTTCTTCAGATGCGAGTAGCCGACAGAACCTTCAACGTTATATGGTAGGCCAGAATGCCGCTCAACGAATGGTGAGGCCAGAACAAGTACAGGCGATAGTAGATTGGGTGGCTGACAATGCCTCCAGTTCCTTCACATTGTCTCCCACTCGGTCCCTTGATGAAAGCTCAGAGTTGGCACCTGAACCCCATGGCCATCTGTCTTTCACCTCAGCCCCTTGTAAATCAGCCAAGCAGTCTGAGCCCCAAGTCATGCAACAGTCTCTTATGCTTTTTGATGACTCTCCTGGTGTGCTTTCCATGGGCCATCCACATAGCCCTGCCCCAGAAGTGGAAGACATTGAGTGCACTGATGCCCAACCACTTCTGTTGCAGGATGAGGACATGGAAACACCAGCGCAGCACGTCTGACGAAACACATGTGCCAACTGCTGCAGCTTTCCAGTGTGCAGACTGACAATGAGGGCAGTGGTGAAGGGTGGGTGGAAGATGATGTGGAGGAGGATGATGAGGTTCTAGACCCCACATGGAATCAGGGTCATGCGAGTGACGTGTGCAGTTTGGAGGAAGAGGTTTTGGTCGCACAGAGGCACAGTACGCCTGCTACTACTCACCGCACCCAGGGACTTGGCACACCAAAGACAGCGCAAAGGCGTTCCCCGGCGTGGCAGTTCTTCAGGCAATGTGCTGATGACAAGACACGAGTGGTTTGCATGCTGTGCAATGATAGCCTGAAGCGAGGCATACATGTTCTAAACCTGAGCACAACCTGCATGACCAAGCATCTAAATTCAAAGCACTTGCTGCAGTGGAATAAGTACCTCAAAATCCAAGAAAGGTCTCGGCCTCCTCCTGCTTCCTCTTCTGCTGCTGCCTCGGCCTCTTCCTCCACCTCTACAGTGCCAGTGTCACCTGCCACCCAGCAAACAGAGCATGTGACAGCAACGCCACCATGTCCGCCACCGTCCCCAAGCATTTCCACACGGTCCCATGGAAGCTTACAGCTCTCCATCTCCCAAACACTGGAGAGAAAGAGGAAGTATCCCCCTACCCACCCACGATCCCTGGCCCTGAATGCCAGCATTTCAAAATTCCTGGCCTTTGAAATGCTGTCATTCCGTCTGGTGGACATGGACAGTTTTAAAAACCTGATGGCGGTGGCTGTACCACAGTATGTGGGTCCCAGCCGCCACTACTTTTCCAGGCGAGCCATCCCTTCCCTGCACAAACAAGTCGGGATGAGATCAAGTGTGCACTGCGCAACGCCATCTGTGGCAAGGTCCACATAACCACTGATACATGGACCAGTAAGCACGGTCAGGGACGCTATATCTCGCTAACTGCACACTGGGCAAATGTAGTGGCGGTTGGGCTTGAGGCGGCTAGCCGTTTGGCGCATGTCCTTCCACCACCGAGGATTGCAGGGCATTTCTCTTTGCCTCCTGTTGCCTCCTCCTCCTACTGCACTTCCTCCTCCTCCTCTACCACCTCCTCATCCACTCAGCGTAATACCTTCACCACCAACTTCAGCACATCCAGGGGGAAATGACAGCAGGCTGTTTTAAAATTGATATGTTTGGGGGATAAACCCCACACTGCGCAGCAGCTGTGGATGGGCATTGAACAACAGACCGATGAGTGGTTGTTGCCACTGAGCCTCAAGTTCAGGTACCTGGTAGTGTACGATAATGGCTGAAATCTCGTAGCAGCTCTGGGCCTAGCCGGTTTGACGCACAACCCTTGCCTGGCGCATGTGCTGAATTTGGTGGTGCAGAAATTTCTAAAAAACTACCCGGATATGTCAGAGCTGCTGCAGAAAGTGTGGGCCATCTGTGCGCGCTTTCGGCGTTCTCACCCTGCTGCTGCTCACCTGTCTGTGATGCAGCGGAACTTCGGCCTTCCTGCTCACCGCCTCCTATGCGACGTGCCCACAAGGTGTAACTCCACCTTGCACATGCTGGAGAGACTGCGCGAGCAGCAGCAGGCAATAGTGGAGTTTCAGCTGCAGCATGCATGGGTCAGTCGCTCTGCGGAATAGCACCACTTCACCACCAACGAGTGGGCCTCCATACGAGACCTGTGTACCATATTGCGGTGTTTCGAGTACTCCACCAACATGGCCAGTGCCGATGACGCTGTTCTCAGCGTTACTATCCCACTTCTATGTCTCCTTGAAAAAACGCTTCGGGCCATGATGCAAGAGGATGTGGCACAGGAGGATGAGGAGGAGGAAGTGGGGTCATTTCCACGGTTATCAGGCCAGTCATTCATAAGTGGCTCGGAGGGTGGGTTCCTGCACCAGCATAGGCCAGGTAAAAAAAATTTAAGATGGGACAGTTCTAGAGGATGAGGAGGACAAGGATGATGATGATGAGGAGGAGGAACCGTGTTCACAGCAGGGTGGCACCCAAAGCAGCTCCTGGGCATCACTGGAGCGTGGCTGGGGGTATACGGAGGACACAGATGATATACCTCCCACAGAGGACAGCTTGTCTTTGCCTCTGGGCAGCCTGGCACACATGAGCGACTACATGCTGCAGTGCCTTCTCAATGACAGCCGAGTTGCCCACATTTTAACTTGTGCCGATTACTGGGTGGCCACCCTGATGGATCCCCGTTACAAGGACAACGTGCCGTCCTTAATTCCCTCACTGGAGCGTGATCAGAAGATGCGCGACTACAAGCGCAAGCTGGTAGACACTCTGCTGAGGGCATTCCCAAATGACACAGGGGGCTCTGTGGAAGCATAAGGCGAAGGCAGAGGAGGAGGAGGAAGAGGTCGCCAACGCAGCTGTGGCACCGCCAGCACCTCAGAAGGCAGGGTTAGCATGGCCGAAATGTGGAAAAGCTTTGCCAGCAGCACGCCACCACAAACAGCAACACCAGCTGATAGGCAAGTCTTAGCAGGAGGCATAATTTCAGCAAAATGGTGGAACTGTATGTGTGCAAACGCCTACACGTACTGACTGATGGGTCTTCCCCATTCAACTTCTGGGTCTCCAAATTGGCCACATGGCCTGAGCTTGCCCTTTATGCCTTGGAGGTGCTGGCCTGCCCTGCAGCCAATGTATTGTCTGAACGTGTGTTTAGCACGGCAGGGGGCGTTATCACAGACAAGCGCAGCCGCCTGTCCACTGCCAACGTGGACAAGCTAACCTTTATTAAAATGAACCAGGCATGGATCCCACAAGACTTGCCTGTACCTTGTGCATAATAGACATTTAGACCGGCCTCACACAGCCATTGCTATACTTGTTTTTTTTTTAATATGGCCCAACATTTGAGGCTGAGTGGAGGCTTAAAGTCCACGCAGGCGCTTATTGATCCCCCGTAATAGAGGGTCATGGAGCTCTGGTAAGGAGAATCTTTGTTTGGTGGAGGAACCACGCACATTTGAATTGGTGTGGTGGAGGATTATATATGAACACTCTGGTTGTCAACAGACTTGGAATTCAACACACATTTTTGGACTTTTGAATTTTGTCACATATTTTATTGGACTTTTATTTTTATTTATTTATTTTTCTGCAAGGACATTCATGTTTATGTTGATTCATATATATATCCTATATATGTGTTGGGGTATCAGCGAGGCCTGCTGTTCTGACTGGCTTGGACCGACCCAGTGTCTTTTAAGAATCCAGTTTGAGAATAATCTTAGCGTTATAAGAAACACACACACACAGACAGTTTGTATGCCAAGATTATTCTGACTTGTATTTCTTTGTGCCAAATATTTATACATTATTGTAAAGGGCGTTACAAAGTTAATGATATTCTGCAACATATGCCACCTTATAGGTTAACAATTATACAAAGTTAATAATATTCCAAATAATATGAGACTATAGGTTAGCAATTATAATAATTAGCAAAAACCCCTCCTGGAGTAAAGAGGAGATCTACATCTCGACACGCCTAGAGCTATGGGGTTGAGTTTAAGGAGAAACGAAAGTAATACTTGATACAACCTAATTATGGTGGCTGGTAGTACTTGGTACAGTAATTGGAGCTAGAGATTAAATCTTGCCTGTACGTGCAAACTGTGAATTGTGAAATGGAAGGGGGAGGGACATTGAGAGGCAGGGGAAGAAAGGATATTTTTTTTAAATGGAGTCCAGGATAAAATGGCGTTTCAGTGTTTTCTCTACATTTCCCCCATAACCCCCTCTTAAATCATAAACATGATTTCTCCTAAAACCCTGTCGGGCCTTACATTGTCACAGACGTCATCGAGGGCATATAGCTCCCCGGTAAAGTCAGTGGGCATGCGACTATCCTGTTCTTGATATCCTTGTTATAAAAGAAGGACTATACCCACCCGTCTAAAGATATTTTGGGCAATACCAGTCTGCTTATGACTACGGTGTCTTCTTAGGTACTAAAAGTAAGGGCTGGGATAGAAGGGCTCTATCTGTTCTAACTCTATATGTCTGAGCATAGAGGGATTATCTACTCCCTTGCACATTTTCCTGAAACATAAAATAATACAGTACACTATCATACCTATTACACTAATATAGTAGCAATGATTATACAAAGTTGAACTAGGGCTTGTTTCCACCCGGTGAACCACCCAAAATACTGATCCCATGGGTTGTCTATACCTGAGTTAGTTAACAAAACATTGTTGATTATAATTTATCCATCCTACATTCTAATTAACAGTTATTATGGGGATAAGTGATTCAAATCCAGCTGTCACTTTAACTCTGGCTTTGAGTTCACCTTGGACCCCTCTTTGAACATCTATATATGTGTACCCCTATGAATATAAAAATGTATACTGATAAAATACTATAAAACTATTTTACCCTTTTGGGTAATGACCACCTCTGTACTAATACACATGAGAAAAGTCAATAAAATCACTAGAGATGGGGGTAGGATCAGGGAGATTAAGGGCCATTGTCCAAAATCCAGGTAGCAGTTCATTTTCAGGGTCAAGGTTGTCTACCTCCGTTAATACCCCCTTGTCTTGACTTTCCTTTTCGAGGTCAGGGCTTTCTGCCCCCGTTAATACCTCCTTTCTTGCTTCTGGGACCTCTGAGTCAGGTCTCTTCTTTACCAATTTTACTTCGGTGGCGTGAATACAGGCAGGGTTGTGTTCTGTCAGGACTACAGTTCTGGTGATGGCTATCACTGTAATGGACTATAAATGAAGTCCGAAACACAGTACAACAGGTCTGCCTATGTGTAATCCTACTTAAAGTGAGGGCTTACATTTTTATAATAATAAATATGCATAAAACATAGATGTGTTTAATGTCACTATCGGTAGTGGTCTTGACATCAGGACTGTCTTGTGTTGGGACGGACATAAGTGCGGTGGCTTCATTTTAACCATTTCTTCTCTGGACTGAGTCTCCAGGGTCTTCGTTCTTTCCTCCATAATTGCCCCCGTCTTTCGGGACTGGAGCTTTTCCTTTCAGTTCTGTTCCCCCATAATTGCCTCCATCTGTTGGAACTGGGACTTTTACTTGACGATGGACCTAAAACCTGTTACCGGGAATTAGAGGGACTAGGATGGGGGTAGAGATCACTAAAATAACTGAAAAGAGTACACATAATCATGT
>BLSH010197285.1:136716-152765 GCA_018402905.1 Glandirana rugosa | reverse complement strand
TACATAATACACATCCTAAATTTCTACAACAGTGGGACCTCCAAAGTTTGTTGGGGTATCAGCGAGGCCTGCTGTTCTGACTGGCTTGGACTGACCCAGTGTCTTTTAAGGATCCAGTTTGAGAATAATCTTAGCGTTATAAGAAACACACACACAGACAGTTTGTATGCCAAGATTATTCTGACTTGTATTTCTTTGTGCCAAATATTTATACATTATTGTGAAGGGCGTTACAAAGTTAATGATATTCTGCAACATCTGCCACCTTATAGGTTAACAATTATACAAAGTTAATAATATTCCAAATAATATGAGACTATAGGTTAGCAATTATAATAATTAGCAAAAACCCCTCCTGGAGTAAAGAGGAGATCTACATCTCGACACGCCTAGAGCTATGGGGTTGAGTTTAAGGAGAAACAAAAGTAATACTTGATACAACCTAATTATGGTGGCTGGTAGAACTTGGTACAGTAATTGGAGCTAGAGATTAAATCTTGCCTGTACGTGCAAACTGTGAATTGTGAAATGGAAGGGGGGGACATTGAGAGGCAGGGGAAGAAAGGATATTTTTTTAAAATGGAGTCCAGGATAAAATGGCGTTTCAGTGTTTTCTCTACATTTCCCCCATAATATGGATATCACATCTTGAGTTATACACAGATTTGATTTATGTTTCTATTGAGTTTATGACACAAAGCGCAGATTTTTTTCACTACATGGCCTCTATGCCAAGGTGGAAAAATGCGCCTTTGAGTGCGCTGATATTTAATTCCTGGGGTTCAACATTTCCACTGCCAGAATCACCATGGACCCACAGAAGCTCTCGGCCATCCTGGACTGGCCCGCTACAGTTGACAAGAAGGGAGTCCAGCGATTTATTGGCTTTGCAAACTTCTACCAGAAGTTCATCAAGGCGTTTTCGGCAGTCATCACCCCAATAACCAAACTCACCAAGCAGGACTCGTGCTTCTGCTGAACTCCCGAGGCCCAAAAGGCCTTCACTCAACTCAAGAGACTGTTCACATCTGCCTGCGTTCTCAAGCACCCGGATCCTGCATTGCCATACACCTTAGAAGTGGACGAAGTGGGAGCAGTCCTCTCGCAGAGACGGGGCTCAAAGGCTTCCCATCACCCTATCACCTTTTTCTGTAGGAAGCTAACACCTCCGTAGAGGAACTACGATGTAGGCAATAGGGAACTGCTGGCAATCAAGTCGGCCCTGACAGAATGGCAGTACCTCCTGGAAGGAGCTTCCCATCCTATTCTGGTTTTTACAGACCACAAAAACCTAGAATACTTGCGGACCGCCAAAAGACTGAAACCTCGACAGGCACGATGGGCACTGTTTTTCTCTCGATTCCAGCTGCACATCACTTACAGGCCCCGGGCTAAAAATGTAAAGCCGGATGCATTATCGAGAATGTTCCCTGTTCCGGAGGACACGTCCTTGCCAGATACTATCCTTTCCGGCCCACAGTTTCCTGCTCACCCAGGAAGATCTTCTGTCCCAGGTCCGAAGGCCCTGCACCGGCCTCACCGAACCGCCGGATCCCCAACTCATACTAAACGATTGGTTGTGGTGGTTCGAGAATAGACTGTACGTCCCACAGGAGCTCCTCTCGGCAGTCCTCGGACTCTGTCATGATACTAAAATGACTGGGCACTTTGGTGGTCATAAAACAACAGAGTTGCTTGCCCACTTATTCTGGTGGCCTCGGCTGAAGGAAGATTGTCAGAGCTATGTAGCCACCTGCCCTGTCTGTGCCAGAAGCAAGTCAGAGAAATCCAAGGCCTGGGGACTACTTAATCCATTGCCCATTCCGGAACGACCATGGTCCCAAATTGCAATGGACTTCATAGTGGAACTACCACCATCTGCAGGATACAACACAATCCTGGTAGTCGTGGACCGTCTCACAAAGATGGCACATTTCTTACCCATGAAGGGTACTCCTTCAGCGGCTGAGACCGCAGAAGTCTTTCTAAGGGAGGTGGTCCGTTTACATGGGATTCCTACCAACATTGTGCCGGACTGAGGAGTACAGTTCACCTCCCGCCTCTGGAAGTCCCTGTGTGCCACTTTGGGACTTGAGCTGGCCTTCTCTTTGGCCTACCACCCCCAGTCCAATGGGCAAACAGAGAGGACCAACCAAACTCTCGAACAGTATTTGCAGTGCTATTCCTCCTACTCCCAGGATAACTGTGTATCGCTTCTACCTGTAGACGAGTTTGCGTATAATAACTCTGTCCACTCTGCCACCAAGCAGTCTGCCTTCTGAGCAAACCTCAGCTACAACACTTCATATCTACCCAATCTGGCTATGGAGAGCATTGTACCTGCTGTCCTGGAAGCAACACAGTTCCTTGAGAAAAATAACAAACTGCTTCAGGAGACCCTCTCCCAAGCCCAGGCTACCAGCAAGAAAAACTTTGATAAGGGAAGGCAGGGAGAACTGGACTTACAAGTCGGCCAACAGGTCTGGTTATCCACAAAGAACCCAAGACTCTCCTGTTCCTTAAAAAAACTGGGACCCAGATATATAGGGCCATTCCCTATTAAGAAGAAAATTAACAGAGTGGCCTATGAGTTAAACCTGCCATCATCTCTGCATATCCACCCGGTCTTCCACATTAACCTACTTAAGCCAGCAGTTAAAGATGTCTTTCCGGGGCATAGCACAGCACCCCCAGAACCAGTCTTGGTGGACGGAGAGGAGGAATTCGAGGTGGAGACAATCCTCGACTGTAGTAAAAGAGGAGGCAGCACCCAATTCCTGGTCAAATGGAAGGGTTATGGACCTGAAGAAAACTCCTGGGAACCTGAAGAGAATCTACACGCAAGGGAATTGATCAGAGCCTTCTGGAGAAGACACCCGACCAAGAGAGCCCATTTGGGCATCCGCAGGCTGCCCCTTGGGGGGGGCAATGTTAGGAAAATGGCTGTTTTCCGGAGGTCTGGGTGCATTGCACGCGCCTGTGCACGCCACTGGCACCAAAACAGCCTATTTAAACAGTATAACCAAATGCCGCACATGGGTAAATATATACACCAATAATATGAATGGTGATTATAGTGATACAAGGATCAATAAAAATCAATAAAAAGTCTTTAAACATCCAATATGCGTTTTTCTTGTATAGTTCATAAAAAATGGTGTCCAAGTGACGTGATTCCCACCACCACATAAACGTTCACATAGGGTACTCTTAACAGGCAAAGCTGATATTAAAGCCTTATTAATACTTCAAATATAGAGAACACCTCGTGCCTTCACCAAACCGGTGCATAGTAAGATTGGGTACTCTTACCCTAAGATAGATAATTATGCGCCCAAATGCTGCATCAACCAGATACTCTTCTTCAATCGGTCTCAGGAGATGGAATGCCACTTGAGCTTACATGTATATGGTAACAACCACGGAGGGAGGTAAACACAAAAAACTCCACATAGTGTAAATCCGATATAAACCAAACAATTTATTAAAGTAGCGCACTTACATTAAAATCAAGGATTTTGAGCGAAATTTCACAAGCGATGTGTACACAAGCTGGGCGCAGTTGATATGGAGCAGACACCCTCGAGGATCTGGTTGATGTAGCATTTGGGAGCATAATTATCTATCTTAGGGTAAGAGTACCCAATCTTACTATGCACCGGTTTGGTGAAGGCACGAGGTGTTCTCCATATTTGAAGTATTAATAAGGCTTTAATATCAGCTTTGTTTGGTAAAAGTACCCTATGTGAACGTTTATGTGGTGGTGAGAATCACGTCACTTGGACACCATTTTTTATGAACTATACAAGAAAAATGCATATTGGATGTTTAAAGATTTTTTATTGGTTTTTATTGATCCTTGTATCACTATAATCACCATTCATATTATTGGTGTATATATTTACCCATGTGCGGCATTTGGTTATACTACTTATGAGCACAATTTATGTTGAGATTGTAATGCCAGCTGCTTATGTTTAATCATTATTCAGGAGCGCAACATTTTTCTATTTATTAACTAGCCTATTTAAACAGACAACACCTTGAAGCAGATGCTGTCCATTCTACAGCGTTCCTGTGACCTCTGTGACTACTTTGAGAGACTTTCCTGCACCTGTGACCCCGGCTTTACTTGGACTTGTTGCTTTCTGCCTGCCCTGACCCCCGGCCTGTCTACGACTACCCTTCTGCCTGATCTTTCTGTACCTTTGCTGCCTGAACGTTGCCAACCTTGCTTGCACCTGACCACTCGCCTGCCTGTTCCATCTGTACCGCATTGCCAGCTTGTTGCCAACCCGGATTATACGACCATTCTTCCGCTTGCATGAGCTCCAGTGGACTTCCACATTCACCAAGTGACCCAGTCCAACCCTTGTGCCCCCCTGTGCTCTTGAGCTCCCTGTCGGCACTAAAAGGGGTTCTTGAACCAGGGCCGCAAGAGAGGTGATCCCCTGCATAAGCCAGACTGATCCGCCAGGTACATGACAAAGAGTTACCTCATTCTGACTGAGAAAAATGTATATCATGATATACTGTTGTACAAACAGGTAACTTCTGTAGTCATTGTAACATGAGCGTATGATCACAATTTGAAATGATCTATGTCTACCTTCTGAAAATGTAATAAACGTTTAATATTAAAAAAAAAAAAGAAAAGATAGTCTATACGTGAGCAGCAGTTATGTGGAGATGAGTAAAATGTAAAATCACGACCCTGAGGTTGGAGAAAATGCCAAGAATCTATCAACTGGAGGGATTGTGTGAGAGTTTTGAGTTTTTTAAGTACTTTATATGTTATGCATATTTTCCTGGTCGAAGTGTCAACCAATGGATTCAAGGGAATATTAAAGTCCCCTCCCAGTATAAGACACCGTAACGCAAACCCTTGTAGTCCCTGTATTACATGCTTACAAAATGTTAAGTGGGCTGTGTTTGGAAAGTATACGTTCACCATTGTGATGGGGGAGCCACCGTACGTTCCCTTTAAAAACCAGAATCTCCCCCCTGGATTCGTCAATTGATCTGTCATATCAAAAGAGGCTTCTTTGCTCACTAAAACTGAAACACCCTTCGACTTAGAGGTGTTGTTAGTGGCAGGATAGGCCTTGGTGAAGAAAGAATTGGTAAATGTAGGCACTTGGTGAGTTTTGAAACGAGTTTCTTGCAGAAATACAAAGTGACACCTACCGTTCTTGAGTTCTCTTAAGAGAGTGGAGCGCTTTTTGGGGATGTTCAGTCCCTTTACATTATGTGAAATCACCATAGGGCTATGCCCAAAAGAGGAATAAGCCATCTGTAAGACTCAGGAGGAAAAGCACTGATGTCGGCTCTACAGAATAGACATTCAAAATCTTATTAATATCCAACTATGCAAAAATAGGCAAGTGAGAGGGTAGAAAGTGTTAGTCAGAAACACAGGTAAAGTGAGAAAGGAGAGGTATTTAGGGAGAAGGGGAGAGGTAATGGTACACTTTTAGATAGTAAGTAGAGTTGAGCAAACCCGAACTGTAAAGTTTGGGTCCGTACCGAACTTTTGGGTGTCCGGGACCGGCACCTGAACCCGGACTTTTCAAAAAAAGTCTGGGTTCGGGTCCGGGGTTCTGGTATTTTATTACATGTGTTAAAAAGCTGCCAAGGGCAGCCAATCAACAAGTGTTTCACTGGTTTTCCCCAGAAGCCATCACAGCCATGCCTACTAATGGCATGGCTGTGATTGGCCAGTGCAGCATGTGACCCAGCCTCTATATGGGGCTGGAGTCACCGTGCTGCATGTCATATGCTCTCAGGGTAGTTTAGGGAGAGGATGCTGCTGGCTCTGTGAGGGACAGATTGCAGAACATCTCATCCTGCATTACTGAATGATCTGATTGTGGACTAGGGAGAGATACTAGTACTGGTGCTTTGAGGGACAGATTTCACACCTCATCCTGCTGCACAGAACGATCTGACTGGACTAGGCAGAGTCTGTTGCTTTAAGGGAAAGATTATTCTTCTAAAATCATCTCCAACTTGTACAGGGAAAGGTTCCAGCTGTTGCTTTAAGGGAAAGATTACTGTTCTAAAATCATCATCAAACTGTGTGTGAAAAGTCTATTTCAGCCGGAGGGAGCCATATCAGTGTTCTAAAATCATCTTCAAACTGTGTGTGAAAAGTCTATTTCAGCCGGAGGGAGCCATATCAGTGATTTTACAACACTGATATGGCTCCCTCCGGCTGAAATAGACTTCTCACACACAGTTTGAAGATGATTTTACAACACTGATATGGCTCCATCCGGATGAAATAGACTTTTCACACACAGTTTGAAGATGATTTTACCACACTGATATGGCTCCCTCCGGATGAAATAGACTTTTCACACACAGTTTGAAGATGATTTTACCACACTGATATGGCTCCCTCCGGCTGAAATAGACTTTTCACACACAGTTTGAAAATGATTTTAGAACACTAATATGGCTCCCTGCTGCTGAAATAGGCTTTTCCCACACACTTTGAAGATGATCCACATCCACCTCCCTTTTTGATTTTTTTGTGTGATTTTTTTTTTAATTATTTTAAGTTATTTCCCTATCCTCATTTCTTTGTAGGGCACTTGTCGACCCTTACCCCAATTTTCCTTCCTTTTGTAGACCTCTAGGACTTTCCAGGACTTTGTTATAGCCATTTCTGTGCCTAAAAGTTCAGGTCCTCATTGATTTCAATGGGGTTCGGGGTCCGTGTCAAAGTTCGGGTCCAGTCCGGACCCGAACCCGGACTTTGTCCCGAAGTTCGGCCGAACCAGCAGAACCCGAACTTCCAGAGGTTCGATCAACTCTAATAGTAAGTACTATCTTAAAAGTTCCAAGTTAGTGTGCCTCGAACCAGGGTACATTATGTTCAATGTCACTTTGTGGGGGAGAAGGGAGGTTACGGCTGAGGAGGTAAATGATTACCAGCGGTATTCAATATATTAAGTAAAAAGTTATTCATATAAATCAGAGCAACATAACAACAACAAACATTGCCCAAAGGGCAACCTTAAGTATTCATAACTAAATCGACCCAGAAAAGTATTGGAATGATATAGCTTGCTTGTGGGCAAGGGGGTTATAACACAGTTTTATAGGGGAGCAATCAGGTCCGTCGTTATAGCCACCTTAGCCCTATAGGTTTAAAGAGCTGAGGCGGCCACAGGAGGGACAATCTAAAGCCATGTCTAAGCCTCAGCGTAGCCTGTTAGATAGGTGGTGCTCCTAAGTTGTGCACTTAATCAGTGGCCTAATGGGCAAAACAGGGACCATGTAAGCAAATCCTGGCATTAGGCAGAAAACAGATAATGGTAACTAAGGAGGGCCCCCCCCCAATTTTCTCAGGTAAAGAATGTTCACCTTATAATATTGCTTGGGCATCTAAGTAAGTCCTAGAAGCCTCAGGTCAGTAAGAACCAAACTCTTCCAATGTGAAATGGGAAATCGATAGGAATGGTATGAAGAACTGTTATCACCCTTGATGTCTCAGCTTAAGCAAAGGTCTCTGAGGTTATTAGGCTCACACAGAACAAAGTATAACTTGGGTAATGAGCATGGAGGCTTAAGTCATGTAGTTACCCATCCTCTGGATCCCTCAAAGAGGCGGGTCTTAGATTGGGGGTCCCAACTTTTGAGCCTCTGTTACGGTTGTGCTTTGATTGTGTTTCTCAGGTGAGGAGAAAGGGGATCTTGGGGCTCTTTTCCATGAAGTGCAGTGTGAATTCATTATACCAGTCCAGAAGATCCAAAGGGCCCAGGTTCAGAGCGTCATAGAAGTCCGGCAGGTCTGCTGGTGTGCCCTGGATGTGTTGTCAGCCATTATAAGACATTAGCAGAGCAAATGAGAAATGACATGTGTATTTTAGATCTTTTTCTCTCAGCTTGCCCAGGAGGGGGCGTAATTCCCTGCAATTTTTCAATGTAATTTGAGAAAGATCTTGAATAAGCATGATGGTTTCCCCTTTAAAAATGATTTGATCATTCCTTCTGGCTTTGCACATTATGTCCTCTTTAAGGGCAAAGATCTGCAGACAACAGGTAATATCTCTTGGGGGTGCAAAATCCAACCCCCTTGGTCTGAGAGCTCTATGAGCCCTAACAAATTCTATCTCCATGTCTTCATGTCCTTCTAAGAGGCTGTAGAAGACTCTCTGCAGGGCTGGGACAATTTGATCTGTTTCCATTGACTCAGGAATTCCCCTTACAGTACTCTAATATTATTTCTCCAACCCCTATTGTCAAGACTTTGCGGATGCCTGTTCATTTCAATGAAGTATAAAGAATGTAAGACAGCCACATTTTCCAGCCTGTGCATAGCCTTGTTTCTGTGCTTCCCTGCATCCTTCGCTGAGGCCAGCTTCTCAGTGAGCACCAGTAAATTTGTTTTTAAATCTGTAATGACCGCTGAAAATGTGGACTTGATGTCTGCAGCGAAGCCAGATATGTCCACGTATGTGAGGGGTGATCAGCATGGGAAGTTCCCCTATCTGCATCCTCTGAAGCAGACTGGGAGTCCTCACTGAAGTTCTCCTCGTATTGTGTCAGCGCCATCTTGTTCCTTGCCGCGCTGCTGCGGACAGAGGGCTGTGATTTGAATAGATTTGAGATGCACCTTGCCAAGGGAGCCACTGATCCACGGTGGGTATGGGAGTGAGGAGTATTATGAAGCCACTTGCCCATCACCTGGAGATAGAAAGTCGGGTGTCAGGTTAAGGACTGTGTGTTTGTCAGAGCTCCCTTTGTGTACTGCCATTCCAGCCGGGCGCCAACCCACGCCCCAATATTTCACATTTTTATATTGTTATTGTAAGCATTGGTGTTATAGGAAGGGTTGAAGTCATTCTAAAGGTTGTAATTTAAAAAAAGCCCAATCCTCTTCATTTTGTGTCCCTCTGTCGAGTGCCCTTAATAGCAAGCCTCTTGCTATGGAAGCACCCAAGCAGACTCACTCCCATTTACACACAGAGCACGGCTTGGCCCCACCTCCCCTCTCCTCATTGGCTTACTGACTATGATTGGCATCAGCAGGAGCCAATGGCTCCCGTTGCTGTATGAGCCAATGAGAGAGACCAAGAAGAGCAGTGCTCTCATGCACATGGCTAGATTGAGATGAGGCTCAGGTTAGTATAGGAAGGACTGCACCCAGAAGGTTTTTTTACCTTAATGTATAGAATGCATGGGGCTGGCCACAACACCAAACTTTGGGAAAGAACTTATGTTAAGTATCAACTTTGCTCTTTCATTGTAAATCACTTTGTAACATCATTTAGATATATTTATGTACTTATTAGTGATTTTCCTTACTTTGGAATTAAATACATTTGCCTCTTTTAGCACTGATAGTATCCTTATTATTATTATCACTGTTAATATTATCATATTTATAATGGAATAGCATAGCTACAGGAAGGGACAAATAAGTAATAAATATATTATATCTTGGAAAAAACATCTTTAAAGTATCTTAAAAGAAACAAAAAGTGGATCATCAGCAGAACAGAAAACATAAACCTGCCTGATAGTCACACCTAAGGAACAAAGTACAAGGACATACCAGGAACACTCCTAGTACAGAAGATTTCTAATGATTAACTCATTAACTTATCTCTAGTCATAACGAAAGTGAATTTGCTACCAACAGGAGAGCAAACAACCCAGTAGAGCAGAATCAGATGTCATTGTCTGGGAGTTCAAGAATAAAGATATAAATAACACTTACTTTCTGTAGACAAGACAGAAGCGGAAGAAGTGCGAGATACAAACATCCCAATCTGTTCTATCTCCTCAACATACAGGGAGTGCCTGATGGGACAACCAAAACAAGGGACCTTATGACACAGGAGTGACAGGTGAAATTAAAATTCCTTAATGGTGAGTTCAATATTTTATATTAAATAAAGTCCCACAATGGTACCATAACTGAACCATGGAACATATTGTATATTTTTGTACAGGATTTCTATAGCATCAACAGTTTGCGCAGCACTTTACAATATAAATGGGAGACAATGTATTGCAATACAGTTCAGAACAGAAGGAATAGGAGGGCCTTCCAAAGGAAGGGGGTGGATATATCTTCTATCCCTCTTTCTTTTTTACTGTATATATGCCTGCTTTTGAGCATTCCCTCCACCCCCCATTTCCAGTGCAGAAAGTGAAGGGATATCTTTCAATGAGGACGCAGATAGAAATAAAGAAGCTATAACCCTTCCTCACACCAATAAACCGTTCTGCAAAATCTGCAGACTTACTCTAGGAGGCCCCACTGCTCATAATCTGCCCTTTAATGAATTTGCAGCACAGCCCATTGGAAAGAACAACAGTGCTCACGGCTGATATGATATGTGAGACTTAGGCCTCGTACACACGGTGCGACGATCGTATGACCGGACGTCCAAAAGTGTATGTTGGCTGTTGTGTCTCACATACTGACATGCACTAAGCGATCGTACGACCAAGGCTAACACGTTGATGTGTTAGGAGCGTATAAAAAGGAGGTTCAGGTGAATGTGATTTGTGAATTAGGAACATAGGTTTACACGAACTGACACTTCTGGGCGTTCCTGACTTCTGAGCATGCTTGCTTTGCACGTACAACTTGTTGGCCCAACTTCTCTGTACACCCAATACAACAGTCATACGACACCTTGTTATACAACCAAAGTTTTCTAGTCTGCTCATCCAACTTCTGTTGTACGACAGTCGCACGTCGGCTGTTCTAATCGTGTGTACTAACAGTCGGATGATTGTACAACAATCTGTTGAGCGACCATTCTTTTATGACTGTCGCACCACGTGTATGAGGTTTAAGTAGCCACTATTGTAAAAATTCACTAAGCAGCTTGGTTGGTAAGTTGCCTCACTGAAAACAATAGTAAAAATATACACCATGCAAAAGGGGAATATGGAGAGCAGTTTTATCCTGCCAGGTTCACCAAAGGTAATCTCATTGGTTCTTCTGTAGTCTTTTCTGTACCTTCTGCTCCCTCCACAGGTCACATATTGATATTTACACTTTTTTTTTTGTGGCATATGGCACTATACTTTATGTCCTTACCAACTCTTGTATTTTTATACTTTTTTAAATACAAGTTTTTTCAAGTCCTGAATAACCCATTATAAGCTCTGATCAAATGTTGTGTTGTATTTTGAAGATTTTGCAAGGTGCAGGGAACCAGGAGAGCTCATTGAAATATATTGTGTTCCTTACTCTCCCTGCTCTAAAGCAGATCTATTATTTTATGTGAAATAGAAAATCTGTGCTTAGTGATTTGTTATTAGTATTTGAATGACCTAAAAGCTGCACTCATACATATGTACACACCATAAAACAAAATATATATATATATAAACAAAATGTTGCGCTGAAACCAAATAATACAGTGAGAAAATTATTTTTTCTCAATGTGCTATTATCTGAAGGTATAAACCTTTATAGTCCTTTATATAGTCTACAAAACTTATTAAGTATTGAAGTGAAAAAGAAATATCAAAAACACCATCAAGTCCAGATTATCAACAGGTGTAACACCTTGTGCTCCCCAAGGGATAATTTTTGAATGATATCTTCTTACCAGATATTCTGATATCTCAAGGCCAATGTATGCATCAGTGAGTTATCACCCCCTCACTTCAGGTGTAAAACCAGCTTGACTGTTCCACCGATTTTAGGGAATGCCAGTACTGTGTATATTGATCTCACATGAGCCTCAGATCCAATCATGCAATATTTCAGGAAAAAGAGGAAACACCTCATTGCGAAACATCCAGTTAAAAGCACAAGAGTTTACTTAAAAGACCTAATTACAACAAGGATTAATAAATAGGCATATCGGAATATATATCAGTCATAGGCTCTGAAAACATCACTGCTATTCCTTGTTTTGCTGACATACATTTCATTCAATTGGAACATTGAATGAAACGTACGTCGGCAAAACAAGGGATAGCAGTGATGTTTTTGACACACATAAAGAGCGTATGACTGATGTATATTCAGATATGCCTGTTTATTAATCCTTGTTGTAAGTAGATCTTTTAATACAACTCTTGTGCTTTTAACTGGATGTTGCGCAATGAGATGTTTCCTCTTTTTCCTGAAATATTGCATGATTGGATCTGAGGCTCATGTGAGAGCGTTATACACAGTACTGTCATTTCCTAAAATTGGTGGAACAGTCGAGCTGGTTTTACACGTGAAGTGATAAGTGAGAACTCACAGATCTATTATTTTTCCATGAAAATGACCATTTAAAGGCTCACTTTACTCTGGTACCAACATAAGTTTTCTAGCTTTACATGTGCTGTAGGTCCCACAAAAACAAAGAAGTCTTTTACCAGTTCACGAAGCTCAAAATAGCACAAAAGAACCTTTCCATGTTGGTTTCTTTCTTGGCGCTCCTTCTGCCCCTTTTAGGAGCACCCCTCTCTGAGCACCTTCCTATTAGAAAGGTAAAAGGAGCCATATCAGTCTGGGGTAAGGTAAAATTGTGCATAAACTTCTCATTCCCGTACCCCCGTTGGTAGAACAGTAGTATGGATGATTATCATGCATGCAAGAACAATTGGGTACCCATTGAGGCATCTACTAAAGGCATCTACTAAAGGTAAAAGGAATATGGGCTGATTAACAGCTGAAATATTCCACCCAAAAGTGGAACTTGAGGCATCTACTAAAGGTAAAAGGAATATGGGCTGATTAACACCTGAAATATTCCACCCAAAAGTGGAACTTCCGCTTTTATGCCTTTTCCCCCCTCCAGTGCCACATTTGGCACCTTTCAGGGGGGAGGGGGGAGGGGGGAATGGGGACCTGTTTTTGATAGGTCCCCTTCCCCACTTCCGGGAGACGGGGCCGCAGCCGTCTCTCAGAAATTCAGCCCCCTCCTCCTTACCCCACTGTCATGCCAATAAGAAAGCGCAGTGTGCTTCCTTACAGGCTCAGTAAGGAACCGGGTTCCCTTAACAGGAATGGCGGTGGCAGCACCCAGGATGTGATCCAAAGAACGGCATCCATGCTCTCATGCACTTCGCTAGATTGAGATGGGGCTCAGGTAAGTATATGGAGGGCTGAACCCAGAAGGTATTTTACCTTAATGCATAATGCATTAAGGTAATGAAACCTTCTGCCTTTAAAACCACTTTAATGTTAAGATTATAGAAAGGGCTGATGTTAGGATTTCCAGGAGGGTTAGTATGAGGATTACTAAAACGAATGTATCTGGAAGACCTTATCACTGGTTATCAATAAGCCATCTGGTCACTGCAGAACTCCATCTTAAAACCCAGGGAAAGGCTTACACAGTGGGGTGTTTATAACAGGAGGTCACAGATAAGGATTCATCCCCTGTGAGAATGTCCTCGCATAGCCTCCTTGTGGGACTTATAGGGGTAATATGGCAGCAAGAATGCCCAGTAGACCTACTGTGGAAGGAAAGACGAGAATACTTGATGAGCTGTCCATCACTGAGAGATCAAAGAGCAAGCTGTTGTCTAAATTTTGACCTGGGTCAAGGAATTTCCCAGCAGTGTGACAACATCATCTGTTGGAAGATATTGATGATCATCACGGCAGAATCCTTGAAAGTTACAAATTGGACAGAGGACTATCCAAGGGGTATGTGAGGGGTGGAGATGTGGATATTGTTTGGTGTTTGTGTGTGTTGTAAAATGTTGAATCAGGCCATTTTTTCTCTCCTACTTTTTGGGGCCGGCCACAACACTGAACTTGGGTCACTCAGGTCACTCAGTGTCAGCCCTGGTTGTATTCAGGTGGATCAGATCCCTATTATAAAGATCATCCCTGCTCCAGTAGTAACGTTTGTGGAAGTCAGAAGCCAACACTCCCAGCGTCACACAATCCTCAGACACTTCACTCGGTTCCAGCTCAGATGATAACCAGTGTGGGATAAAGGCTCAACATAGTGTAGTATGTAGATAAAAACTATTTATTGTAATAAAACATTGCAATCACATGTCACGTCAGTATAGCTCGCAGTGAAATATATCAGGGAATGTTTCCAACCACCAAGATGACCGCCAGGTGTAGATCTATATCTAAGGGAGGACGGGCGGCTATTGGCTAGAGAAAATTTATTCAATTTAATTTTCCTCTTTTTAATATAATATTTTAGTATATAGGATTCATGGGATTATATAAAAAATAGTTTGAGTCTTTTAAAAAATTGCTCTTTGGTGAAGACATGTGTAGGAGTGGCTGCATAATCTTGTCCCCTCTGTCAATTTGTATGGCTTCAATATGGGGATGTTATTTGTGGAAGTGCCAACACATTGGGATATATGTGTATATATGTCCAGTTTACTGGCTTGCTAACTTGACACAAGGGGGTTTATTTACTATAGCACCATGGGGGAACAAATGGTCACAAACAACTAAAATCCCTAGAAAACGACTAAATCTAGTCAGAAAAGGTATTCACTAAAGCCCTGAGGGAGAAAATAGTTGCAGAATCAAATTCACTATAGCACCCAAACAGCAGTGACTGACTAAAAAACTAGTCGTGGTAAAAGCAAGGGAATTACACATGGAAATAATGTTTGGAGCATGGTATGATCACCTAAATTGTGCTAAAATATGAAGTATATTATTTAAAGATAATCTGCTTTCAAACTGTGTGAAAAAGTGATTTCTACACTGAAATATCTTAAAAAGTCTGAGAAGAGATAAATTCCCCGTCTCTTTACTCCTAGGCACAGAGCACAGCTGAGCACAACTGAGCATGCTCAGACACAAAACAACTCTCAAAATAACTCTCATGGAGTTATTCCTTGAGTTGTTAGTAAATACCAAAATGAGACTTATTTTACACACATTTTTTGGGAGTGAAGATGAGAGTTATTTTGCCAAGTGCAAGTTTCTGCCATTCATTCTAATGGTACAATTGTTACTTTATCTAATAAATCCATTTCATGCTGAAAAGAAATGCATCTTTCTCTCAAATAAATTGTCCTGGCAACAATGTTGCACATTTGATAATCAATTTTGTTTTTAAGAATGCTACAATGTGAAATCTCTTCATGTTTTGTAAATATTTTTTTTTTAATCGTTCAATTTCACTTTGCTGCTGTCCATGTCACAAAAATATTTCCCCAAACTCACACAGATGTCTTTACAAACCACAAACAATACCATTGCTTATGGAAATTTAAAATTACTCCCATTTTTTTTTTTTATTCTTTTCAAATGATCCTAATTTGAGCCCCAAAAATGGGATATGTGTACCAACATCAGAAATTAAAATGTCATTACCAAAAATCTGAGGATAACTTTAATATAATTATTTTTTTATTATATAATAATTTATTTTATAATAATTAATATATTCTATGCTCACGCAGCAAGAACCACCAAAAATCACAGATTAAATTTTAGAAGATTTACTCCTGACTAATGTAAGTCCTGTATATTCCTAGACATGCAATATCTGTGTATTATGTGTAGGAGGACTTGTTGCGTGTGAGCTCTGTGGTTTAAAAAGTAGCAGTTCTGTCTGATATTGCAGATGTCCTGGGTTTGATTCTCAAGCATGTCACTTCATGTAGAGATGTTGTTTGTCCTCTCTATTAGAGTTGAGCGAACACCTGGACGTTCGGGTTCTGCTGGTCCGTCCGAACTTCGGGACAAAGTCCGGGTCCGGACGGAACCCGAACAATCGCACGGACAACGAACCCCATTGAAATCAATGGGGACCCGAACTTCCTGTTTGTTGTAGAGATGTACTTCACTGTACGAACTCTTAGTTTGGGTCCTGTAGACGTTATAGTCTGTCTTGACGATGAAAAATTTGGTGTCTCGAGTGTGCGTTGTTCAGGAGGATGTGTATTATGTGTCTATAACGTACAGATCCTTATATGTCCTGAATGTAATCAGTCCTCATTTAGAAGATTTTAAATTAGACACTAAAAACCACCAAGAACGACGCACTCGTATCTTATATAATTAATAATATTTTATTTAATAATATATTATTTTTTTATTAATATAATTTCAATAGGAGTCTAAAAACCATTACTGTAAA
>BLSH010197285.1:99328-122461 GCA_018402905.1 Glandirana rugosa | reverse complement strand
CCAGCAGGGGGCAGTGAAGGGGTTAATAATGTTCCCTGGGTGTGTTCTAACTGTGGGGGGGCAGGGCTGGCCGGGACATAACAGATCTAACTGATCCCAGTGACAGGGATCAGTAGATCTCTTATGTCCCGTCACAGAACGGGGAACCGCCGTGTTTACAACGGCGGTTCCCCGTTCTGAGGCTCCTGAAAGCGATCGCGGGTCTCGGGCGGACATCGAGTCCGCCCGACCCGCGGGCACGCTCGCGCAGCGTGCGGCGCGCGTGCGCGCGCGCCGCCGCTGCCGCCAGGGGGCGCGCGGGAGCATGCGCAGTGGACGACGTCCATGGACGTCGTCCGGGCATTTCAGGTCCGCGCTGGAGCCGTATTTCGGCAATAGCGCGGACCTGGAGGGGTTAATTCTCTTCTAAGCTACAGAAAGAAGCCAATCTAGCCTTTATCTCTGTAAACCCTAAACCGGGTAAAGACCCCTCGATCGCTTCCAACTATAGACCTATCTCTTTAATTTATAATGACCTTAAAATTATGACTAAAGTCCTGGCCAATAGATTGTCTACGTTTATAAGTAAATACGTCTCCAAAGACCAAGTAGGCTTCATACCGGGTAGGCAAGGTCCAGATCAGATACGCAGAGCGGTAGATATTATCTCACTTCTTAATTCAAATTGGGATGGGGCCCACACCAGGAAGGATACCTGTTATCAGTGGATCTTTAAAAAGCATTTGACACAGTTGACTGGACGTACTTGTTTGAGATCCTTTCTAGATGGAGCTTTGGTCCAAAATGTATCCAAACTCTAAGAGCTCTATACTCTAAACCTAGCACTCAGGTCAAATTACAAAGCTTCTACTCGGAGCCCCTCAATATTACCAAGGGCACTAGACAGGGATGTCCCCTATCCCCCCTAATTTTTGCTATTGTTATTGAATCCCTTGCAATTGCCATCAGAGGAAACCCTGATATTTGTGGAGTGCAATGTGGATTACAGACGTACAAATGTGCTCTTTTTGCAGATGATCTGCTATTATTTATCACCGCGCCCCTTTCCTCCACCCCTCGAATCATCCATTTACTTCAAGAATTTGGAGAGGTATCTGGGCTTTGCGTAAATTGGTCGAAATCTGCGGCCTTGAACATTTCTGCTCCGGTCTCCATGGTTCAGAAGCTTAAAGAACGTTTTAAATTCTCCTGGAACCCCAATTATATTCCATACTTGGGGGTCAGCCTGACAGCCAATATCAAACACTTATATGAAGTTAATTACCCCCCGTTGTTTCAGAAACTAACGGAGGATTTATCTAGGTGGGAGCAGATGGGTCTTTCTTGGCTAGGCAGGATTAATGCTGTTAAGATGACTTTACTCTCCAGAATCCTATATTTCTTCAGGTCCCTCCCAATCCCTCTGAGGAAACGGCAATTGCAATCCTTGCAATCACGTATAATCACATTTATTTGGGGTCGGAAGGGCTATAGATGCCAAGCTAATGTTCTTTACAGGAGACGCACCCAAGGCGGACTGGGTCTTCCATACCTCTGGAAATATTATCAAGCTGCCCAAATAACTCAGTTTTCTGCCATTTATGCTAGGGGAGACAAACCTGATTGGATAGTGTTGGAGAGACAGTCTGTTCCGTTAAATACTATTGACTTCTTAGTTGGAGCGCCTCGCAAGATGAGGCCCCCAATTCTAGCACCAACCCTCTCTCACTCCATGGCCCTCTGCAATTCGGTCCTCAAACCACCCCTTTTAATCTGGCATCTCTGTCCCCTCAATCATCTATTCAATAACCACCTGTTTCCCTCCAGGTCTTGAAATTCAAGCCTTCCAATGGTGGACAAATAAAGGCCTTATTTCGTATAGGACATTTCTTTACCCCTGTGGGCCCTATTTCTCTCTTGTACTGTATTAATGAATTGGATATGCCACACACCGAAAAATTTTGATTTCAACAAATAAATAATTTCCTGACCACTTTATGGAGGTTACGCAATGATTCCGCTGGCGTTACTCCATACGAAAAATGGTGTTCGGAGTTGGAAGACCAAAAAGGCGGTATTTCATTAATCTATGCATCTCTGACTGATGATTCAGATAAGCTCTCCTTTGTTAACAAATGGGAAAAAGATTTAGATGTCAACTGGAGCACAGAAAAGTGGAATTCCCTGTTCCTGAGGTCCTCCAAGGGGATAATCAATGTTTCCTTGCGGGAGGCCAACCTGAAGGTCTTCACACGCTGGTATCTGGTTCCTACCAGACTGGCTGCTATGTTCCGCAATTCTTCTAATCTTTGCTTCAGGGGCTGCGGTATCCTGGGTTCATTCTTCCACATTTGGTGGGAGTGCCCTCGGATCCGAGGCTTTTGGAACAAAATATTCCACCTGTTGAGAAGGATCTCGGGACAGGCAATTCCCCAGAACCCAGAAACGGCGCTTCTTAATTCCAGACCAGATGGCCTTTCCAAGCCTCTTTTTAAACTTGCCCATTTCATTTTGCTGGGAGCTAAAATCACAATCGCTAGGGCTTGGAAACGTCCTTCGGTCTCCTTCAATGCTGCAAAACAAAAAGTTTCCTGGATCATGACACAGGAGAAGCTTGCCAATATAATCATGGATACTTCACCCAAATTTGATCTATTCTGGGATCCATGGAAGAAATATCTTAATCTACCTCTTTGAACTAGTTGTGGTTCACTATTTTGTTTAACTCCCTGGTGCCCCAACCTCCTTACTTCTTTCTATATTTCTCTCTTTCCTTTGGTTTTCTTTTTATACTCTAGTTCTTTCAAACCTTCCCTCATCATGTTGGCTATGGCTGAGGGGTTCTGGCTTGGCCAGCAATATCAAACCCTAAGAATAAGGCTCAGAACTAGGGCTTGTCTCTTTTCATAACAAGTTAACAGTCAGGTTACCTTTTTCGTTTCCCGGATTACTGGGACTAGGGTATTAGTTGTATATGGTTATTAAGCTGCTACAGGCCTTTGAGGCTCTTTTTGTTACACTAAGTGGTAATATATATCCTCCTTCATGGGAGGAGACTTCTCCTCCGGGTTGCCCTTTGTGGGGCCTCTCGACCCACAGCTTGTTCCCGGTAGGGGTGGGTCGGGGAATGCCTTAGAGGGGGTGAGGGTGAAGGGAAATTGATATTTGTCTTTTCTAGGTTGTTTCTCACCCGATAACTGTATTTTTACTTGACTATTATCATCCTCATTGCCAATGTTCTAGCCTGGGAAGCCGTGTTATATTCAATTACATTTGCCAATATGTCTGAGGCTTGTATGTCTCTGATGGTGATGTCTGTATTCTCTTTTCTTTTTTGTTAAAAACCCAATAAAATCTTTTCAAATAGAAAAAAAAAAAAAAGAAAGGGGCAGCTGGGCTGCCAATCATGAAAAAAATAAAAAAACACACAAACTGGAATTTTGCCTTTAATTTACCGTATTTGTATGCCCTACAAGTCATGATTACAAGCACATACTCTTTGATAGATTCAGAGTATTTATTTTGTTTGGCAGCCATTTTGTTCATGCTTTCCTCATATGCCAGTATATAATGATTTTTTTTTTTTTTTACACATGTGAGTCAGTAGGCTAATATTATAAGAATTTTCAGATCTCAAAAACTGTTTTCACTTTTTCTTATATTTTCTCTCCAAAGGTTATTTAAAAACTGGTAAAATGAATAACAGCAAAGTGAAGGTGGCTGTGAGGGTTCGTCCTCTGAATCAGAGGGAGGAAGGACTAAACTCAGAGTGTGTTGTTCAGGTCAGTGGAAACCAGATTACCCTTCAGCCATCCCAAGACAGAAAAGAACCTCATATCTTCACATATGACAACTGTTTCTGGACAGAGGATATACAAGATACTGGACAGGAGAACGTTTTTGAACATCTCGGAGGTGGAGTTCTTGAAAACATATGGCTGGGTTACAATGTGTGTATCTTTGCTTATGGCCAAACAGGATCAGGAAAAACATTTTCAATGATGGGGACAGATGACCAACCTGGTATTGTGCCAAGAATCTGCTCTGCTTTATTTAATAAAGAGTCCAATGATTTGGGAGCCATCAGGATTGAGGCCTCCTATTTTGAGATATACAATGAAGAGGTGAGAGATCTTCTAAGGTCGGAAAAAAATCAAAGGAAACTAAGAGTTAGAGAAGATCGACTACTCGGTCCATATGTTGAGGAGTTATCTTGTCATGCTGTTCAAAGCTATGGAGAGATTAAATTGCTGCTGGACCAAGGTAATAAACAGAGGGCCATTGCAGAAACCAAGATGAATGAACAGAGCAGTCGTTCTCATGCCATACTAACACTGACTGTTACACAAACATGTCACAACATATCCCAAGATCACAAGTCTGAAGCCTCCAGAGAGTTGGTGAGTAAGGTCAGCCTGGTAGATTTGGCGGGAAGTGAGAGGTCCTACAAATCTGGAGCCCAAGGCAGTCAGCTAAAGGAATGTTGTAATATCAACAAATCCCTCTTAACTCTTGGTCTAGTCATAAATTCATTGGCTGAAATCTCAGAAAATAAAAGGAAGAGTCAACATGTGAAATATAGAAACTCTGTGCTCACATGGCTGCTAAAGAACAATCTTGGAGGAAACAGCAAGACAATTATGTTGGCCACAGTCAGTCCTGCAGCAGATAATTATCAGGAAACACTCTCTACCCTAAGATACGCAGACAGCGCCAAACGAATAGTCAACCAAGCCGTGGTGAATGAGGATGTGAAATCCAAAGCTATAGAGGAGCTACAAGAGGAAATAAAAAGACTCAGAGAGCAGCTTACAAAAACAGAACATGTGAAGACAGAAGTACAAAAACTGAAGTCACAGTTGGAGGAAAAGGAAAATCTTCTCAGAGATCTGGAAACCTCGTGGGAAGAAAAGCTGAAAAGGACTGAGGTTGCCACACAGGCATGGCAAAAGAATTTAGAGAGCATGGGTGTCATTCTTAAAAAACAGAATGTCACATTTAATAATGAATGCTATCTTATCCAACATGGCACATCATTAATTATCCATAATATAAATGATATCACCAAGATTGGCCATGGACCTTCTCAAGACATCCAGATCTCTGGTCCTGATGCCGAGTGTGAACACTGTGAGATCAGGAAAACAGAAGACGGAGAGGTTTTTCTAATTGCAATCAACAACTCAAAAACCTATGTCAATGGTTGCTTATCTAAGACAAAGACCCAGCTGTGGCATGAAGATAAAATACAGATAGAAACAAATGTATTTGTTTTACACCATCCTAGCAGACCAAAGCCAGAACATATAAAGATAAATATTTCATCTGAGGTTCAAACATATGATGAACTGAATACAGAAAATGGCAGGTCATCCATATTATCCGAAAGAGATGGCTGGAATAGTAACATGATTGAGAATGAGAAATCCAAGACTAAATCGGCATTTTACAAGGCAACTGAAAGTTCCGCACCAGGCATTCTAACTTCTGATGATGACCTTAACACCTCTGAAAAAAAACAAACATCTGATATGTTTACCCAAATCTCTAATGAGCTCAACAGTCAACCTATTGATATGAAAGTTAATACCACCAAATCAGAATATTTGGAGATAGGTGATGGCACAAAAGTACAAGACTTCACGGTTCCATGTTCACCGCAGTATGGTGAGGCCAGTTCTCAAACCTCTGAAATTTTAAGAAGCAGTGATTGCTTGCAGAGCACTCCAGATCTGGAAGATCATGCTAATTTACTAAGGTATTGCATTTTGTTATTCTATAACACATGTAATAGTAAATTGCAGGTGATATACCATAAAGGCATATATCAGAAATGCCTTTCATTTTGTGTATCCTGTAAATACTAAACTATGCAGCAACTAAGCCAGCTGGGCACGCACATGCAACTTTTCTCCAGTATTATAATGGTTTAACTTTAAAATATTTTGATGCATGGGTGTCACACAAAACATGAAAAAAGTTAAATACATGCAGTAATGGATTGAAAAATGTAAACGAGTGCTAAAACTACCGTCATAGCAGCCAGTTGGTTTGCTCTGGGGGGCAATGTGGGCACTGAGGGCTTGGCTATCTCTGACAAAGCCAAGGTATAAACATTTTTAATTATAACTAACTCCTGTAGGAAGACCTGTTTGCTTGCTTGTTAGTATAAACACGAAAACATGGACGCCTAATACCAGCACAGCCAGTAAGAGAATCACATTGGAGTAGAAGCCTTTCAGTGGCTGCAGCCTCTATTCTCACTTGCTAAGATATTCTGACTCTCTGCATTACACCCACTACAATGTACTCTAATTCTGAGCTAACTAACCTGTTGTAACACTTATAACCAATGTAGTAGAGACTTTGACCTACAACGAATCATGAATATTCACAGTAATCATCAATGTAATGTGAGTATTTACACTAACCACTAATGTAATAAGGGTACTAACACAGATCATCAAGACAAGGGGCTCCGTAGCACTCACAATTAATGTAAAAAGGGTGTAATGGACCCGTGTACTCAAGAGGAGTATGTTCGCTGTATAAGCTTTCCTTGCTCCATAACACAATGATACCAGATCCGGCAGACCACCCAGTCATCTGTCCAGAATTAGGACATGGAATTAGTCACTTGTACAGAATTAGGGTCGTGGAAGACATAAGGCTCTTTATTGAAACACAGGCACAAAGAGATATACACTCAGGGGACAATCCCCCTTTTTTTGCATAATGAGACAGGGTGGGGTAAACTGTAATAACTGTAATAATTCAATCTCAGTAACTGGGCACAAGCACGTAGGAAGGGCTGTTGGAGAAATCCCCCTTCCCTCTGGCAATTAATAGCTGATAGTGATTTCATTACCATGAAAGCAGGGGGAGCCTCAATTATACAAATATATAGGGGTAGGGGTGGGTACCATCATCCAAATTCAGTGATAAAGAAAGGACAGTTCGGGCTGCCCCAGTTGCAGTCCCCTAACCTGAATGGTGAAGCATGGACTATCTTGGTACCCAGGGATGAGACATATTTAGATAAGAATATATAATTTATTAGAACACATAATATATACAAAAAAATGCAATATACAAAAAAAGGGGGAATTAAAAACAATAGTTAAAGCCCCATAATAGGGTCATGATAAGTGTCATGACCAATTTGATGCAGTGTGTGGCGTATGGTCTGAGCACTGACAGGCTGACCTCCACCCCTTCAACCTCTGCAGCAATGCTGGCAGCACTCATACGTCAATTTCCCAAAGACAACCTCTGGATATGACGCTGAGCACGGCACTCAACTTCTTTGGTTGACCATGGCGAGGCCTGTTCTGAGTGGAACCTGTCCTGTTAAATTGCTTTATGGTCTTGGCCACCATGCTGCAGCTCAGTTTCAGGGTCTTGGCAATCTTCTTATAGCCTAGGCCATCTTTATGTAGAGCAACAATACTTTTTTTCAGATCCTCAGAGTTCTTTGCCATGTGTCATGTTGAACTTCCAGTGATCAGTATGAGAGAGTGAGAGCGATAACACAAAATTTAACACACCTGCTCCCCAGTCACACATGAGACATTGTAACACTAACAAATCACATGACACAGGGGAGCGAAAATGGCTAATTGGGCCCAATTTGGACATTTTCACTTAGGGGTGTACTCACTTTTGTTGCAAGCGGTTTAGATATTAATGGCTGTGTGTTGAGTTATTTTGAGAGGACAGCAAATTTACACTGTTATACAAGCTGTACACTCACTACTTTACATTGTAGCAAAGTGTCATTTCTTCAGCGTCGTCACATGAAAAGATAGCATAAAATATTTACAAAAATGTGAGGGGTGTACTCACGTTTGTGAGATACTGTATCATACATTTATTTGTTATTTCAATTTAATTAAAGTGGATGTAAACCCACCACTCACCCTCAGTAAAAACTAATGGCACAGTATTAATTTACATATACCTGCAAGCCTCCTGCATGTATCTCTACCTTGCAAATGTCAGCCCCACAAAACTCTGAAATCAGTGGGTGGCTGGAGTCCTGATGTCACAAGACTCCCCGCCCACCTCTATACACTCCGACTGTCCTATTCCTGAGTTTTGAGTAACATCCTGCCAAAACTCAGGAAAGGCACCACATGACTTCAGCATGCCCAATCATGCTGAGGAGTGGAGCAGCTAATCCTGGGAGAGCTGGAGGAGAAAGGAGAGGGGAAGTGAAGCTGGAATTGTAACACTCTCTCTGCTCATTCATGAGATAAAGAAATCAGATGTCAATCACAGCAGTGGGGGATGTGGCCACACAAACTTATCTGTGTGTCATTTTTAATCTTACTACAAAAAGACAAGAGGATTACTCAGAGCTGGATTAATTCTTTGTGGCAAGACTGTGCACAGATAACTTGACATTCTCTACTGTACCAGGTAGTAGTCTTCATTAAAAAATGTTTTTTTCAGGTTTACATCCACTTTAATGATGAACGCTTATAGTCGGCCAAAAAACAAACTACAATTTGGCAATTCATCTGCTTTGTAAAGTGGACCCACCTGTGGTCTATTATGAATGAGAAAACACATTGTTCAATGGCAGGATGTGGAAGGCTGGGCTTGTTGTGATTTATTCTATTTCTAGGAAAAGGATTTTCAGTTACTTTTACTTTCCTTTTCACAGAATATTAGAGCTTTCCAGAGAGAAGAAGCAACTCCGGAGAACTTGCAGACAGGTACGTTTTATGTTTGCATCAGGAACTGAATACAAAGAGTCTGGAAGGGATATTTGCCAGGAATAGTGTTGAGCGAACCCGGACTGTAAAGTTCGGGTCCGTACCGAACTTTGGGGTGTCCGGGTCCCGGACCCGAACACGGACATTTCAAAAAACGTTCGGGCAGGGCAGGGCAGCCAATCAACAAGCGTTTCACTGGTTTGCCCTTAGAAGCCATCACAGCCATGCCTACTAATGGCATGGCTGTGATCTCTTTATAAGCTGGAGTCACTTGATGCTGCAGTCACATGCTCTTGGGTTAGCTGAAGGGAGAGGAAGCTGAGAGCGTCAGGGAGAGATTAGAGACATTTTAACAACATCTGATCCTGCATCCTGAGATTGATTACTGCTGCTGTGCTGTTGCTCTGAGGACAGATAGCAGAAATTTGAGATTTCACATACCGCTGCTTTGAGTTGCAGATCAAACTCTGCATAAAACAATGATCGCTACGATCGTGCTCAACGATCAGATTGTTGGAGTAATTTGAGATTTCACATACTGCTGCTTTGAGTGACACATTGCAGATCAAACCCTGCCTAACACAACGATGGTTTCGTTCGTACACAATGATCAGATTGACCAATGAGTGGTTGTTGCCACTGAGCCTCAAGCCCGGCCTGGTGGTGTGCGACAATGGCCGAAATCTCGTAGCGGCTCTGGGCCGAGCCCGTTTGACGCACATCCCTTGCTGGCGCATGTGCTGAATTTGGTGGTACAGAATTTTCTAAAAAACTACCCGGATGTGTCAGAGCTGCTGCATAAAGTCTGTGCGCACTTTCAGCGTTCTCACCCTGCTGCTGCTCGCCTGTCTGCGCTGCAGCGAAACTTCAGCCTTCCCGCTCACCGCCTCATATGCGACGTGCCCACAAGGTGGAACTCCACCTTGCACATGCTGGAGAGACTGTGCGAGCAGCAGCAGGCAATAGTGGAGTTTTTAGCTGCAGAACGCATGGGTCAGTTGCTCTGCGGAACAGCAACACTTCACCACCAACGAGCGGGCCTCCATGCGAGACCTGTGTAGCGTATTGCGGTGTTTTGAGTACTCCACCAACATGGCCAGTGCCGATAACAGTTCTCAGCGTTACTATACCACTTCTATGTCTCCTTGAAAAAACACTTCGGGCCATGATGGAAGAGGATGTGGCACAGGAGGATGAGGAGGAGGAAGAGGGGTCATTTCCACGGTTATCAGGCCAGTCATTCGCAAGTGGCTCGGAGGGTGGGTTCCTGCACCAGCATAGGCCAGGTCCAAAATATTCAAGCCAGGGCACAGTTCTGGAGGACAAGGAGGATGAGGAAGATGAGGAGGAGGAGGAGGAATTGCAGCAGGGTGGCACCCAACGCAGCTCGTGGGCATCACTGGAGCGTGGCTGGGGGGATACAGAGGACACAGATGATATACCTCCCACAGAGGATAGCTTGTCTTTGCCTGTGGGCAGCCTGGCACACATGGCCGACTACATGCTGCAGTGCCTGTGCAACGACAGCCGAGTTGCCCACATTGTAACTTCCTCTGATTACTGGGTGGCCACCCTGCTGGATCCCCGTTACAAGGACAAAGTGCCGTCCTTAATTCCCTCACTGGAGTGTGAGAGGAAGATGCGCGACTACAAGCGCACACTGGTAGAGGCGCTGCTGAGGGCATTCCCAAATGACACCGGGGGCTCAGCGGAAGCACAAGGTGAAGGCAGAGGAGGAGGAGGAAGAGGCCACCAACGCAGCTGTGCCACTGCCAGCACCTCAGAAGGCAGGGTTTGGAGTCACACTTCCGGTTCCGGCGCCGCATGGAGAGGAGCTAGGAGGCATCAGCTCCGCTCCCTCGCCCAAGAATCTGCCACTAATCCGGAGTGCACCCGATCGGGCACACCATCTACACCCTCAGGAAGCTCCACGGTACGCCATGGATCGTTTTGTGGAGCGGACCGGTCACAAGACGCCCAATAATCAGCAGCTGGCAGGGGGAGAGCAGGCACGTGCGGGAGCAGACATGGCGGCCGCGGCTCCTGTACAACAACCTCAGGTACAGTCTTATGCAGCCTCAGTCACGGCACCTCTCACCTCCCATAGTGCAGACAGCCCAACTGCTCCCCAGCCACACAGGCAGCCAGGAACCCCTGCAACAGAGCCATCATCCCCCGCAGAAATAGCACAGGCAGTGATGTCTCTTATGCAGCCTGTCATCACAGAGGCAGTGAACACCGCTGTGCAGAAAGGCCTGGAACAGCTACACAGAGAAATTCAGGCTCAGGCCACCAGAATTGAACAGACAGAGGACAGATTATCTAGTGTGGAGGATGACACCACTGCACTTATAGCGGCAGTTGCCAAACTAACCACATCACAAAAGGAGATGCAGGACAAACTTATTGATTTGGAAAATAGGTCCAGACGAAACAACTTGAGGATCATAGGCCTCCCAGAGTCATATCCCCCTCATGCTTTGCCTAAAATATGCGCACTTGCTATACCAGAACTGTTGGGACTCCGGTCGTCTTGCACTGTGGAACGAGCGCACAGACTGGGTCAAACTTCAGAGACACGCTCCAAGCCCAGAGCAGTCATTGTCAGGTATTTGAACTATGCTGACAAGCAAGCCATCTTGCAAACCTTCAGGAAATCGCGTGCTTTGTCGTTTGAAGGTCACAACCTCCTGATTTTTGCGGATTATTCCTCAGAAGTGATGCAAAAACGGAAAGCTTTCTCCCCCACCTGTTCCGCACTTCACGAGCTCAAGATCAAGTTCAGTCTGGCATATCCAGCCACATTGTACATCCACACACCACAAGGAGAAAAACTCTCATTTACCTCCCCGCAAGAGGCCGAGAACTATGTACAAGGCTCACTTCAATCGGACATGGACCAGACCCCGCAATCTGACGCCAATACCCAAGCATCACCTGCAAAATCAGCTCTCCGCTCCAGCAAATCAGGAAGCCCAGAAAAGCCTCCCTATAAGAGAGTCCGCTTCGGCCATCTAGAACCCTCCCAAGCGCAAGACTAATCGGACTGGCTCCTGCCTACTAAATAGTTGTCTCAGGTTCTGAACTCTTCCACACTGTTAATCACATTCTGTTCGCAGCTTTTCCCTCAGTCTTTTCCCAGCTCTACGAACTTCCTTTGTTGTTGTCCACCACCATGACCGAATGATCGTCAGACTGTAAGTGACTCTCATGTGATGCCCCCTAGGGGGGTATACGTACTCATTAATATGCAGCTCCAACAGTTTGAGCAAGGCTATGAAGTTATGGTAGTATGTAATGTGTTCATGACCTTTAACGGTACTTAGATTTATTCTCACCATTATACTACTGACAGGGGGTGCCCTGGGGTCGTTGTTGGGGCGTGGGGGACCCCTCCCGGGGCTAATAAGGGCCCTCGGGGGGATCTTGCGGCGCCCTGGCGATGGCCCCCGGGTCCTCCCACTTACTAAGGGAAATTGAAACTTTCAGGTGTATTTACAACCACGCACGTGGACCTCTCCCTGAATTAACTGTCCCTTCCTAGGTCTGCAACTCTCCCCTCTCACCCCCGTTCCACAATCACCTCTCCTTACCCCCATCCTCCCCCACTCCCCTGCCCTTAAACCCAAACTCCCCTCCCCTCCCCCACCTCCCTGTTACCTCACACCCTCCCACCCCCTCCAACTGTGCCCCCTAACCCCCGGGTTCTCCAGTAATACCTGAAGCGGGCGCAGGGACGGACTGAAGGTGGTGAGTTTGTCCCCCCGCATGCGGAAAAAAGTGAAGTCCCTAAGGTTTATTTCTTCTGGCGCATTCATCCGATGTATAGGTTATTATGCCGAAAAGTCAGTGTTCTTCAACACCTATAGCCCTGTTAAATGTATACTTCCTTGTCTAGGGAAATGCTGTTTTAAGTTGTCCCAACGTTGGCCTCAGCACTCTATCTCTCATCATTGTTACTCACTATGGATCCCTCCAAATCAGGGAGTGACCTAAAAATATTAACTTGGAACGTCAAGGGTTTAAGATCCCCCCAAAAACGCATGCAAATCCTCCGACATTTGGGGAGACTCAAAGCAGATGTGGCCCTTCTCCAGGAAACACACCTGGGGGAGGAGGATCTGCCGAGGCTCCGCAAACTGTGGGTGGGCGAGGTGGTGGGCTCCTCTGCGTTGGGGAAAAAGGCAGGGGTAGCCATTCTCCTACATAAGAGACTCCCCTACTCTATCCGTCACACAGAAACTGACTCTTTAGGCCGCAGAGTTACGGTGCACCTCACGATCGCAAATAAGCAAATAGCTATTTCAAATGTATATGCTGAAAACTCCCCGACGCAATCTTTCTTCCACCAATTGGAATCCTGGACACTACAAATCCCCGAACCCCTACATCTCCTGGGGGGAGACTTCAATTCTACAATGCACGCTCTTGAGGACCGGTCAGCAACTTTAGATGCCCCAGCACCCAGAACAGACAAACATACATCCCCACTTGCCTATTTTGCGGACAACACACACATGACAGACGTTTGGCGCATGCTTCACCCCATCGACAGGGAATATACTTTTTATTCCCCCCCTCACAATTCATTTTCCAGAATTGACTATATGTTTGCGTCCTCTACTCTCCTGCCGATGGTATCATCTGCTAAGATAGAGGATATGGCTATCTCAGATCATGCTCCCGTTGTAGTCAAAATTGCTAATTTTTCCCAGCGCGCTCCGGGCGCACCCTGGAGATTTCCATCATACCTATCACACAACGAGGACCTTAAAATCGCTCTCCAACAAGCATGGGCAGAATATGCGTCGGCCAACCAAGAACATATTACAAACCCAAACCTCTACTGGGAGGCAGGTAAGGCCTTCCTTAGAGGTCGCATTATCTCCTTTGGTGCTAGTTTTAAGAAAAAAACGTTGCTCAACATGCAAAAGGCCAGTAATGCACTCACTGAAGCTCACAGGCTACTAAACAAAACACGAACTCCTGATAACATCCGAGCCTGGCAACATGCAAAACAAACATTTGACCACTGGGCTGCCCAGCAGGAGTCAATTCACCATTTTCAATCGAAACTCTTCTTTCATAAGTACGGCAATAAAGCCGGTAAACTCCTGGCTAGAATGGTATCAGGCACATACACCCCAACACATATATCAGCACTAAGGGACTCACAGGGAACTGTCGTCTCCGACCCATCCCGAATAGAAAACATTCTGACGAGCTACTACAGGGCCTTATATTCGGAAGACCAAATTGACCCCAATCAGGCCGAGTTACTATTATCTACCGCTCAGTTGCCTGCTGTTACCCAAGCCCAGCTTGAAACCCTAAATGCCCCCATAACTCTCTCTGAAATCCAGTCCACCATCAAATCCATGTCAGTAAACAAGGCCCCAGGCCCGGATGGTCTATCATCGGACTTTTATAGACTGACGGTGGACTTCATTCCAGAGCCACTTTTGATGGTCTGTGCGGCCATTTGGGGTGGAGGGCCATATTTGCCGACAGGCCACTCGGCCTTTATCAAACTCCTAGCTAAAAAAGATAAAGACCCACTATCCCCAGGCTCGTACAGACCGATCTCACTCATTAATGTAGACGCAAAAATACTATCGAAAGTCATCGCATCACGTTTGGCCAATATTCTCCCCACCATTATACACCCAGCGCAAGCAGGCTTTATTCAAGGTAGATCGGCCACTCTGAACATTAGAAAGGTGTTACTAACCCTTGAACAAGCGAAAAGGACCCCCGATAAAGACTTTGCCCTAATTGCACTAGACGCAGAAAAAGCCTTTGATAACATCAGCTTCGCGTGGCTCCTAAAAGTCCTAAGTGCATTAGGCTTCAAAGGCCCCTTCACAAATTTTATCCGCGAAATGTACACCAAACCCACGGCACGACTAGTCACCACCAATTTCACATCGCCAGAATTTCCTTTGGCCAAGGGAACACGCCAGGGCTGTCCACTCTCACCACTTTTGTTCAATTTAGCTATTGAGCCCCTTTCACGGGTACTCAACTCCTCCCAGGGGATCAGCGGAGTCAAGATGGGCAAAGAGGTCTGCCGTACAGCCCTTTTTGCAGATGATATAGTAATCTTTTCCTCTGATCCTCCTAAAGATTTCCAATACCTGAAACGGACCCTCCACATGTTCCGGGAATGTACGGGCATGAAAATTAACTTTGATAAAAGTGAAGTCCTCCCTCTCAACCCCCGTAAAGCGGGGTCTTGGAAACCCCTCTCTCCCTTTGCTATAGCACAAAAGCAGATTAAATATCTGGGCATATATATAGGAAGGGACCCGTCCTCTCTATACTCTCTAAATTATCCTCAAATTATCTCTAGGATTACCAAAGACCTCGCTGCCTGGCGATCTCTCTCCCTCTCGCTCTTCGGGAGATGCCATCTTATTAAAATGATCCCGTTTGCGAGATTGCTGTACCCCCTCCAAACATTACCCCTTCTTCTCAAACACAGGGATGTGCAGTTACTTCAGTCGGCTTTCACTTCATTTATTTGGAAGGGAAAGAGACCCAGAGTCAATCTCCGGAAGATGTGCCTACCGAAGAGCGAGGGGGGGACAGGTCTACCCGACATTAGGCTCTACAACTTGGCCTGTCTCCTGAGGAATGGCCTAGACTGGATTTCAGAAAAATCCACGTATTCCAACTTCGAGCTGGAAAGTTCGGTAGTCGCCCCGTACAAGCTTTCGGCTCTATTACATGCCAAGGTAACATCCCTCCCATCCTACATCAAACAGAATATAGTCTTGAGAGACACTGTCATAGCATGGAGAGAGACGAGGAAGGTACTTCAACTCCCTTCCTCATTCTCTCCCTTCCTACCAATGACAGGGAACCCTATGTTCCCCCCCTCACACAATTCTAATGTCTTTTCCATTTGGGCATCTAAGGGGCTGACACGGGCCTCCCAAGTGCTGACCCCAGACCATAGATCGTTCAAAACTTTCACAGAACTCCAGCGAGTTTACGGACTACCTCCAGCCCACTGCTTCAGCTACATGCAAATTAAATCCTACATTCGTTCCTGCATGGGTAGCCTACAAAATCCCTGGGCAACATCCTTTATAGACGATCTAGTCTCAGCAGGTAGTTACTCTATCTCCCAAATACATGGCCACCTAATCCAACATAGGAGTGCCAAATACGCACTACAACAGTTCAGTCCCTGGGGTGTAGTACTAGAGGACGCACAAGCACCAGAACAAATCCTCCAGGGTTACAAAAAGATATGCGCTTTAGTGACCACAGAAACTTGGAGGGAGACGCAATTTAAGCTGGCCCACAGAGCATATCTCCCAATGATCTTCTCCCCAGGGGACCCGACACAGGGTTCATGCCCGTGGTGTCACACACGCAGACCGACCCTATACCACAGGCTCTGGCTATGCCCCCCTATTTCAAATTTTTGGGATAAAGTGCTGACGCTTATAAGTAACGTCAGCTGTGTCATACCACCTAAAGACCCTATTCTTTGCCTGTTTAGCGGAAGCCCCCAAAACACACCACCACCCCCGGTGTCAACAGCATGCCCGGACTGGGCCCATCTATGCCTACTATCGGCCAGACGATCAATCATGCAAGCATGGATTCATCAATATCCACCCAGCTTGGAGCAAGTCAATAACATACTCCTCTCCTTACTTTACATGGAAAGACAGGACATCATTAATAGGAACTTCCTCCGTGTCAAGAAGTTCTTCGCGAGATGGAGGAGGTTCATAGAATACTCGCTCAACCCAACAGAGTTGAAAGACTTTATGTCCCCATTCAAACTATCTGAGTGGTATTTAAAATCAGACCTATCCAACTCCCTGGGTAAACTTAAAATCAGTGATTAAAATCCTGCCACAAACACTACTGTTTTCTCCCCCTTGGCGTTCGACAACCTTTTGACCTACCTGATTAACTTTACTAATTAGTGCTGAGGCCTAGACAAGGAATACCAGTGATTTTCATGATACCTAACTTTCACCCTACAAGACACACTTAAAACAGTCAGTCAACCAAACCGCGCCCTGTTTGATTGTAATTTGTTTTCTATATCTTTCTACTTTGAGTTGTACATTGGATGTGCCAACTTTTTTTTTTTCTTTCTTCTTTTTCTTTGTTAAAAAGATATATCTTGATTTATATCGTAGCACTAACCTAATCCATATCATTATTTGTCTCAAATTTCAATGTTGACCTGATGTATATTTTTTTTGAAAAATGTTCAATAAAATTTGCTTTAAAAAAAAAAAAAAAAAAAAAAAAAAAAAAAAAAAAAAAGAAGGCAGGGTTTGCATGGCTGAAATGTGGCAAAGCTTTGTCAGCAGCCCGCCACAACAAACAGCACAACCAGCCGATAGACAACGTCTTAGCAGGAGGCAGCATTTCAGCAACATGGTGGAACAGTATGTGTGCACACGCCTACACGTATTGACTGATGGGTCTGCCCCATTCAACTTCTGGGTCTCCAAATTGGCCACATGGCCTGAGCTTGCCCTTTATGCCTTGGAGGTGCTGGCCTGCCCTGCCGCCAGTGTATTGTCGGAACGTGTGTTTAGCGCGGCAGGGGGCGTTATCACAGACAAGCGCAGCCGTTTGTCCACATCCAACGTGGACAAGCTAACCTTTATTAAAATGAATCAGGCATGGATCCCACAAGACTTGTCTTTACCTTGTGCAGAATAAACATTTAGACCGGACTCACACAGCCATTCATATACTTCTTTTTTTGAATAGGCCTCAATACAAAAAAAAAACATGTTGGCTACCTCCTCCTACTCCTCTACCACCGCCACTTCCACCTACACTGCCACGGTCACGGCCTAGTAAACCTCTAGGCTCCTACTCCACATCCACCCCCCTTCCCATTTTTTTATTTGATTTTAATTTATATTCCCTATCCCCATTTTTTGTAGGGCACTTGCCCTACTCTTACCCCCATTTTACTTCCTTTTGCAGCCCTCTAGGGCTTTCCAGGACTTTGTTACAGCCATTTTTGTGCCTAAAAGTTCGGGTCCCCATTGATTTCAATGGGGTTCGGGGTCCGTGCGAACGTTCGGGTTCTGTCTGGACCCGAACCCGGACTTTATCCCGAAGTTCGGCCGGACCAGCAGAACCCGAACTTCCAGAGGTTCGCTCAACTCTAGCCAGAAAGATCCAACAGATTTAAGGATTTACAGAGAAGTGACCACTGTACAGGCAGTCCCCTAGTTACAAACATCCAACTTACAAACGACTCCTACTTACAAACGAAGAGAGACAACAGGAAGTGAGAGGAAATCTCCCCCTAGGAAGGGAAATTCACTCCTGTAAGAGTTATTATGGAAAAAAGGTGACTCCACTGAAGCTGTATCACCAATCCTTGTTTCCACAACAATCCAAAATTTTCAAAATCCAATTATCATAGGGACAGGAAGTGAGGTGAAATCTTCTAAACAGGGATATAGGCAGCAAAAAGAAAGATTACAGGGGGCGTGGTTTGCGCGCACTGTAGATGGCCGCAAATCTGTAGAGCTCCGGCTAAGCGAGGGGACAACACATCAACCCGGACCTTACAGCACCATCAAAACCCCGCAAATCCTACTAGCCTCTCACCCCCTCACGAGGAGCGATGTCCAGGAAGAGAAAGGACAACAGGAGGCCGCAAAAACTGACCGAATTCTTCGGCCCGGCTTCACGGAGCCTGCTTCAAGATGGCGCCGGCGCGGCGGCTTCAGCCGCGAGAGAACAAGCACGCGGCCATTACACAGACTTACCAGATGATCGCGGAGACCGCAGCTCCCCAGGGACATCCCCGACCCGCCGCTCTAATCGCCCAGACAGCCCGACATGCAACAGCCCGGCCAAGTCCCGAATGCGGATGGAGGAGCCGGCGGGAGACCTGGTAAGTCAGGACCCTGCTCCATTACTCCCCTCCACTCCCAGCTCTGCAATTGCTGCATTCCCCACTAGTAACCAGCCTGTAATGGATACCTTGCTCAAGGACATGCTGATCTCTCTACAACAATCCCTGCACACAGACATATCCACCCTAACTCACAAGCTCTCCAGAGAACTGTCACACTTAGGAGAAAGAGTCCACACCGTAGAAAATGCCATTAGTGACATCACTTATACGGTCAATGACCTAGTGGATGCTAACGAAGAGGGGGTAGAAGAGCGACAATGGCTGCGATCAAAAATAGCTGATTTAGAAGATCGCAGCAGGAGGAACAATGTCAAGCTAAGGGGTATCCCTGAAACAGTACAACCCCAAGACCTCAATCATTACGCCACTGGCCTGTTTAAGGCTCTCCTCCCTGATCTGCAGCCGATAGAACTGTCAATAGACCGTATACATCGGATCCCTAAACCAGCCTTCCTCCCAGAAACAACCCCCAGAGATGTTCTGCTACGTGTACATTTCTATACCACCAAAGATGCAGCTTTGAGAAAGGCGCGAACCCTGGGCAAACTCCCCGAGCCATACGAAGCAATCCAAATGTACCCAGACCTATCCAAATACACTATGGATCTGAGACGCCAATTAAACACCATAACAAAGGCGCTACGCAACCATGGTATTGGATATAAATGGAGCCATCCTGCAAAACTCACTATTGATCGGAACAACAAATCATACACCATCTCTTCCCTTGATTCAGGAATTACCCTCCTCAAAGATTGGGGCATCGTACCTGAACCATCTCATACAAATACTCCGAAAGGGATCAGAGATCCAAACCCACCGCTGTGGCACAAAACTAACAGAAAATTCCATCCCAAATATTAAGCAGGTCCCTTAAAACAACTTAACTGCCACTACTTCCCCTCCCCCTTAACCTTAGCCAAATTACAGTGCTAAACCTTTGGGACGTTCACCCCCACTGTTACCCAGCAGCTACAATGCCATTGTTTATTAGCTGCAAAGTTATGCTTTTTGTTTTCTATTTTCTGTTGTTCCCTCCTGTCTCCCCTCCTCTACCAACAGTCACCCTTCTCCCCACTCCCCGACTCTCAGATGAGGAACCAAGAGGACGCCACGCAAACCTGGACTTCCCTTCGCTGAACTCTCCAGAAGAAATCATCCCCGCGACCAGATACTCGCAGCCGTCTCCCACAGTGAGTAAACGTTACAGAGCACATTTAACACCACCACCATGAGCATTAAAATCGTGTCAATTAACACCAAGGGCCTCAACCATCCGGCCAAAAGAGCATCGCTCTGGCACACAGCCTTAAAGCTAGGAGGTGATATCATCTGCGTCCAAGAAACGCACTTCAAAAAGACAGCAATACCTAAATTCTCACACAAGATATTCCCCCATATACACCTGGCCAACTCGGACGAGAAGAAAAGAGGAGTAGCCATATTGATCAAAAACACTATAAACTTTGAGCTGATCCAGGAACAAGCAGACCCGGCAGGTAGATATCTGATCCTTGTCTGTAAAATCAACTCAACCCTAACCACTCTTACCTGTCTGTATGCACCAAATTCCCGTCAGATCTCATTCCTCAACAAACTCACGAAGAAAATCTGCAAGATCCAAAAAGGCATGTTGGTAATGTGTGGAGACTTCAACATAGCTCCGGACTTATCTATAGATACTTCCAACAGGCAAAGAAAGGGAGTTTCACCTCTTCAATCTTATCTTAGAGCAAATAACCTATACGATACTTGGAGGTGCCTGCACCCGGAAGAAATCGATTACTCTTTCCATTCCAATGCCCATAACACATATACTAGAATAGACCTTTTTCTAACGGATAAACAGTCTCTTCAGCTAGCTTCAGCAGCGACCATAGAACAAATCACCTGGTCGGACCATGCTCCGATAACCCTGTCCCTCTGTCCAGCACAACGTACAAATGGCACGAACGTATGGAGAGCCAATGTCAAGCTCATGAGATCTGCACCCTACGCAGACGATCTCCAGGCCAAACTCAAAGAATTTTTTGAACTTAACGTGGGTTCTGTTGACAAAATAACAACGTTATGGCAAGCACACAAAGCTTATATAAGGGGGGAGTTTATTAAACTCAGTGCAATAGCCAAAAAAAGGAGGACGCAGCGTCTAGATGAGATCACTGATCTCATTAAATTGATAGAAGATCAAAATAAAACAAATCCCAATGATTCCCATAAGAGAAACCTAACGTCTCTCAGACAGGAACTGCGATTGCTTTTGCTAGACAATTATGAGAAGGCACACAAAAAATTTAAAGCAATAACCTACTCTACCAACAATAAGGCTGGTAAACGCCTGGCGAACCGTCTTAAAGCAGCTCGCATAAAAACCAAAATACCCTTCTTATACCACCCTTTCACTAAATCTAAAGAAATACACCCTCAGTAGATAGCCAATGCCTTTAGTACTTATTACGAATCCCTCTACAACCTAAAGGCAGACCCGAATACCCCCCAACCAACCCCGTCAGATATCCACAACTTTCTGTCACAGGTCAACCTCCCTAAACTGAACCAAACTCAAATACAGAAACTCTGTACTCCATTTAACACGCAAGAAATACTTCACCACATAAATTTACTACCCAACAATAAGTCCCCTGGTCCTGATGGACTCCCAGGTGAATACCTTAAACAATTTAAAGAAATCCTAGTACCACACCTGTGTGACCTCTTCAATGACGCTGCCTCCTCCTCCAGCTTTCCAAAAGAGATGTTGCAAGCCCTAATTGTTACTATCCCCAAACCTGGCAAGGAACCTACAACCCCACAAAATTTCCGCCCCATCTCCCTCCTAAATGTGGACGTGAAAGTCTATGCCAAAATCCTAGCTACCAGATTAATGGAATTTATCCCCCTATTGATTCATCGAGACCAAGCAGGTTTTGTAAAAGGCCGCCAAACGACGGATGCCACTAGAAGATTGATCAATATCATCCATCTAGCCAAATCCACAGGAACGCCTTCTCTGCTCCTGTCTTTGGATGCAGAGAAGGCGTTCGATAGAGAAACCCTTGCCAGGTTTGGATTAAATGGGAACATACTGAGAGCCATTATGGCACTTTATTCCACCCCCTCTGCTAAAGTGTTCACACCAGACGCAATATCATCAACATTCCATATTTCAAACGGTACGCGTCAAGGCTGCCCTCTATCACCAATCATATTTAATCTGGCGATAGAACCACTAGCTGCCTCTGTTAGAGATACAAGACAAATAGAGGGTCTGGAAGTGAGGAAGAGGATCCACAAGATCAGCCTCTTTGCAGATGATGTGATTCTCATGTTATCTAACCCCCTCTCCTCACTTCCTGCCACTCACGATCTATTATCCCAATTCAGTGCAGTCTCATACTACAAAATAAATTCAACTAAATCGCAAATACTGAGCATAGGCCTGGACAGTATCACCAAGGCTATTCTAGAGGCAAAACTCCCATACCTTTGGGCGGATCACTCTATTAAATACTTAGGTATCTCCCTCACAAATAATCCCCAATCACTCTTCAAAGATAACTTCCTCCCCTTCAAACAACAATACTCTAAATTATTAGACCACATTTCCAAACAGGAACTCTCCTGGACAGGCAGACTAGCCTCATTTAAAATGCTAGTACTTCCCCAAATGCTGTACCTATTCAGATGTCTACCCATTCCCATTCCCCAACACTACTTGAATTCCCTTCAAACACTATTGAACAGATACCTATGGCAAAATAAAAAACCCAGAGTCAACAGAAACTGGCTCTACAAACACAGAGATGTAGGAGGCTCAAGCCTTCCAAACCTGACAGACTATTACCGAGCCTGCATCCTGACTCAGCTTAGAGAATGGTTTAATCCTGAGGAATCCTCTCTATGGTGCCAACCGGAACACCAGCAAGTTCCAGGGCTTAACCTAAAAGCTTGGCTATTCAGCCTAAACCCAAAATCTCACTATGGCACCTCTCTATCGCCCACGATCAAGGCCACAAGTGCAGTCTGGGAAAAATTTACCCAACTTAAATGGTTAGACACTCCCACAGCTATTCCGCAAATACCTTTAACCACAATCAATAGACTCATACCTAACTTCTCCACTACCCCATGGGCCAAAGACAATACCAAACTACTCAACGACTTGCTAACAACAGAAGGGATAAAACCATTTAAAATCCAATTCGGGACCTTGAACGACCACAAGGCCAACCGTGGTATCTCTCCTAAGGAGTCCTAATTTGGTAAGAGATTCGACTCAGTCCTACGTCCGAGCCATTATCAGACAGTCCAAACCTTCCGAACTCGGAGGATGTAGAGACACAAACATCTCGGTCAAAGACAACTGAGACCCAAAAAATAAGACGGTATCCGTAGACAAGTTATCACAAACTTCCCTTAAGTTCATTATAACCCCTTACCCTTACCCCTCTGTAGACTTATCCATGTCGTAAACCCCTTCATGATCGTAAAATTTACTCCGATCAGACG
>BLSH010197285.1:62137-76824 GCA_018402905.1 Glandirana rugosa | reverse complement strand
AGCGGTATTTGAAATCTCAAATTCCCCCAACAATCTGATCGTTGAGCACGATCGTAGCGATCGTTCTTCTATGCAGAGCTCGATCTGCAACTCAAAGCAGCGGTATGTGAAATCTCTAATTTCTGCTATCTGTCCTCAGAGCAACAGCACAGACAGCAGTAGTAAAGTAATCTATCTCAGGATGCAGGATCAGGTCTTAAAATGTCTCAAATCTGTCCCTCAAGCTTTCAGCTTCCTTTCCCTACACTAACCCAAGGAGCATGTGACTGCAGCACTGTGACTCCAGCTTATAAAGAGGCTGGGTCACATGATGCACTGGCCAATCACAGCCATGCCATTAGTAGGCATGGCTGTGATGGCTTCTAAGGGCAAACCAGTGAAACGTTTGTTGATTGGCTGCCCTGCAGCTTCTCAACACGTGGAGTAAAATAGCAGAACCCCGGACCGAACCCGAACGATTTTTGAAATGTCCGGGTCCGGGTCCGTGCCCCGGACACCCGAAAGTTCGGTACGGACCCGAACGTTACAGTCCGGGTTCGCTCAACACTACTAATAACATCATATCCTGCATTACAGAACAATCTGACTGTACTAGTTAGAGTCTACTGCTTAGAGGGACAGATTATTGTTCTAAAATCATCTCCTAGTTCTATAGGGTCAGGTTCCTACTGTTGCTGTAAGGGACAGATTATTGTTCTAAAATCATCTCCTAGTTCTATAGGGTCAGGTTCCTGCTGTTGCTGTAAGGGACAGATTATTGTTATTTCCCTATCCCCATTTCTTTGTAGGGCACTCCTACTCTTACCCCCACTTTTTTTCCTTTTGCAGCCCTCTAGCACTTTCCATGACTTTTTTACAGCCATTTTTGTGCCCAAAAGCTCGGGTCCCCATTGATTTCAATAGGGTTCGGGGTCCGGGGTCAAGTTCGGACCGAACCTGAACCCAAACTTTTCCACGAAAACCCGAACATCCAGGTGTCCGCTCAACTCTATTCACAACAGCAGCAGGAACCTCTCTCTATAACAGTATGAGATGATTTTAGAACACTAATCTGTCCCTCACAGCAGTAACAGGAACCTCTCCCTGTACTAGTATGACAAGATTTTAGAACACTAATCTGTCCCTCACAGAAGCAGCAGGAACCTCTCCCTATACTAGTATGAGATGATTTTAGAAACACTAATCTGTCTCTCACACCAGCAGCAGGAACCTCTCCCTATACCAGTATGAGAAGATTTTAGAACACTAATCTGTCCCTCACAGAAGCAGCAGAAACCTCTCCCTATACCAGTATGAGATGATTTTTGAAACACTAATCTGTCCCTCATACCAGCGGCACGATCCTCTCACTATACCAGTATGATATGATTTTAGAAAACATATCTGTCCCTCACACCAACAGCAGGAACCTCTCCCTATAGCAGTATGAGATAATTTTAGAACACTAATCTATCCCTCACAGCAGCAGCAAGAACCTCTCCCTATAGCAGTATGAGATGATTTTAGAACACTAATCTGTCCCTTAAACCAGCAGCAGGAACCTCTCCCTATACCGTTATGAGATGCTTTTAGAACACTAATCTGTAACTCACAGAAGCAACATAAACCTCTCCCTATACCAGTATGAGATGATTTTAGAAACACTAATCTGTCCCTCACAGCAGTAGGAAAACCTCCCTATAGCAGTATAAGATGATTTTAGAAAGCTGATCTATGCCTCACACCCACAGCAGGAAACTCTCCCTATAGCAGTATGAGATGATTTTAGAACACTAATCTATCTCTCACAGAAGCAGCAGAAACCTCTCCCTATAGCAGTGTGAGATGATTTTTGAACGCTAATCTATCCCTCACACCAGCACCAGGAAGGAACCTCTCCCTACAGCAGTATGAGATGATTTTAGAACACTAATTTATCTATGACAGCAGCAGCAGGAACCTCTCCCTATACCAGTATGAGATGATTTTAGAACACCAATATCTCCCTCACAGCAGCAGGAGGAACCTCTCCTTTTACCAGTATGATATGATTTTTGAACACTAATCTATCCCTCACAGCAGCAGCAGGAACCTCTCCCTATAGCAGTATGAGATGATTTTAGAACACTAATCTGTCCCTCACAGCAGCAGCTGGAACCTCTACCTATACCTGTATGAGATGGTTTTAGAACGCTAATCTGTCCCTCACAACAGCAGCAGAAACCTCTCCCTATTCCAGTATGATATGATTTTAGAACACTAATCTGTCCTTCACACCAGCAGCAGAAACCTCTCCCTATACCAGTATGATATGATTTTAGAACACTAATCTGTCCCTCACAGCAGCAGCAGGAACCTCTCCCTATACCAGTATGAGATGATTTTAGAATGCTAATCTGTCCCTCACAACAGCAGCAGAAACCTCTCCCTATTCCAGTATGATATGATTTTAGAACACTAATCGGTCACTCACACCAGCAGCAGAAACCTCTCCCTATACCAGTATGAGATGATTTTAGAACACTAATCTGTCCCTCACAGCAGCAGCAGGAACCTCTCCCTATAGCAGTATGAGATGATTTTAGAATGCTAATCTATCCCTCACACCAGCACCAGGAAGGAACCTCTCCCTGCAGCAGTATGACATGATTTTAGAACACTAATCTCTCCCTCACAGCAGCAGCAGGAAACCTCTCCCTATTCCAGAATGAGATGATTTTAAAACACTAATCTGTCCCTCACAGCAGCAGCAGGAACCTCTCCCTATACCTGTATGAGATGATTTTAGAACGCTAATCTGTCCCTCACAACAGCAGCAGAAACCTCTCCCTATACCAGTATGATATGATTTTAGAACACTAATCTGTCCCTCACAGCAGCAGCAGGAACCTCTCCCTATACCAGTATGACATGATTTTAGAACGCTAATCTGTCCCTCACACCAGCAGCAGAAACCTCTCCCTATACCAGTATGATATGATTTTAGAACACTAATCTGTCCCTCACACCAGCAGCAGAAACCTCTCTATATACCAGTATGATATGATTTTAGAACACTAATCTCTCCCTCACAGCAGCAGCAAGAACCTCTCCTTTTACCAGTATGATATGATTTTCGAACACTAATCTGTCCCTCACAGCAGCAGCAGGAATCTCTCCCTATAGCAGCATGAGGTGATTTTAGAACACTAATCTCTCCCTCACACCAGCACCACGAAGGAACCTCTCCCTACAGCAGTATGACATGATTTTAGAACACTAATCTCTCTCTCACAGCAGCAGCAGGAAACCCTCTCTATAGCAGTATGAGACGATTTTGGAACACTAATCTGTCCCTCACACCAGCAGCAGAAACCTCTCCCCAAACCAGTATGATATGATTTTAGAACACTAATCTGTAACTCACAGCAGCAGCAGGAATCTCTCCCTATACCAGTATGAGATGATTTTAGAACACTAATTTGTCCCTCACAACAGCAGCAGGAACCTCTCCCTATTCCAGTATGATATGATTTTAGAACACTAATCTATCCCTCACAGCAGCTGCAAGAACCTCTCCCTATAGCAGTATGAGATGATTTTTAGAACACTAATCCATCCCTCACAGCAGCAGCAGGAACCTCTCCCTATAGCAGTATGAGATGATTTTAGAACACTAATCTGTCCCTCACACCAGCAGCAGGAACCTCTCCCTATACCAGTATGAGGTGATTTTAGAACACTAATCTATCCCTCACAGCAGCTGCAAGAACCTCTCCCTATAGCAGTATGAGATGATTTTTAGAACACTAATCCATCTCTCAGAGCAGCAGCAGGAACCTCTCCCTATAGCAGTATGAGATGAATTTAGAATGCTGATCTATCCCTCACACCAGCACCAGGAAGGAACTACTCCCTATAGCAGTATGAGATGATTTTAGAACACTAATCTATCCCTCACAGCAGCAGCAGGAACCTCTTCCTATAGCAGTATGAGATGATTTTAGACCACTAATCTATCCCTCACAGCAGCAGCAGGAACCTCTCCCTATAGCAGTATGAGAAGATTTTAGAACACTAATCTATCCCTCAAACCAGCAGCAGGAACCTCTCCCTAAACCAGTATGATAAATGATTTTAGATCACTAATCTGTCCCTCACACCAGCAGCAGGAGCCTCTCCCTATACCAGTATGAAATGATTTTAGAACACTAATCTGTCCCTCACAGCAGCAGGAACCTTTCCCTATAGCAGTATAAGATGATTTTAGAACACTAATCTGTCCCTCACAGTAGCAGCAGGAACCTCTCCCTATACCAGTATGATATGATTTTAGAACACTAATCTGTCCCTCACATCAGCAGCAGGAACCTCTCCCTATACCAGTATGAGATGATTTTAGAACACTCATCTGATCCTCACACCAGCAGCAGGAACCTCTCCCTATAGCAGTATGAGATGATTTTAGAACGCTAATCTATCCCTCACACCAGCACCAGGAAGGAACCTCTTCCTACAGCAGTATGACATGATTTTAGAACACTAATCTCTCCCTCACAGCAGCAACAGGAAACCCTCTCTACAGCAGTATGAGATGATTTTGGACCACTAATCTGTCCCTCACAACAGCAGCAGAAACCTCTCCCTATTCCAGTATGATATGATTTTAGAACACTAATTTGTCCCTCACAGCAGCAGCAGGAACCTCTCCCTATACCAGTATGAGATGATTTTAGAATGCTAATCTATCCATCACACCAGCAGCACAAACCTCTCCCCATACCAGTATGATATGATTTTAGAACACCAATCTGTCCCTCACACCAGCAGCAGAAACCTCTCCCTATACCAGTATGAGATTATTTTAGAAACACTAATCTGTCCCTCACACCAGCAGCAGGAACCTCTCCCTATGCCAGTATGATATGATTTTAGAACACTAATCTCTCCCTCACAGCAGCAGCAGAAACCTCTCCTTTTACCAGTATGATATGATTTCAGAACACTAATCTCTCCCTCACAGCAGCAGCAGAAACCTCTCCTTTTACCAGTATGATATGATTTCAGAACGCTAATCTGTCCCTCACAGCAGCAGCAGGAACCTTTGCCTATAGCAGTATGATATGATTTTCGAACACTAATCTGTCCCTCACATCAGCAGCAGAAACCTCTCCCTATACCAGTATGAGATGATTTTAGAACGCTAATCTGTCCCTCACACCAGCACCAGGAAGGAACCTCTTCCTACAGCAGTATGACATGATTTTAAAACACTAATCTCTCCCTCACAGCAGCAACAGGAAACCCTCTCTATAGCAGTATGAGATGATTTTGGAACACTAGTCTGTCCCTCACACCAGCAGCAGAAACCTCTCCCTATACCAGTATGATATGATTTTAGAACACTAATCTCTCCCTCACAGCAGCAGCAGAAACCTCTCCTTTTACCAGTATGATATGATTTTCGAACACTAATCTGTCCCTTACAGCAGCAGCAGGAATCTCTCCCTATAGCAGCATGAGATGATTTTAGAATGCTAATGTATCCCTCACACCAGCACCAGGAAGGAACCTCTCCCTACAGCAGTATGACATGATTTTAGAACACTAATCTCTCCCTCACAGCAGCAGCAGGAAGCCCTCTCTATAGCAGTATGAGATGATTTTAGAACTCTAATCTATCCCTCACACCAACACCAGGAAGGAACTACTCCCTATAGCAGTATGAGATGATTTTAGAACACTAATCTATCCCTCACAGCACCAGCAGGAACATCTCCCTATAGCAATATGAGATGATTTTAGAACTCTAATCTGTCCCTCACACCAGCACTAGGAATCTCTCCCTAAAGCAGTATGAGATGATTTTAGACCACTAATCTATGCTTCACAGCAGCAGCAGGAACCTCTCCCTATAGCAGTATGAGAATATTTTAGAACACTAATCTGTCCCTAAAACCAGCAGCAGGAACCTATCCCTAAACCGGTATGATAATGATTTTAGATCACTAATCTGTCCCTCACACCAGCAGCAGGAAACTCTCCCTATACCAGTATGATATGATTTTAGAACACTAATCTGCCCATCACAGAAGCAGCAGGAACTTCTCCCTATAGCAGTATGAGATGATTTTAGAAACACTAATCTGTCCCTCACACCAGCAGCAGGAACCTCTCCCTATGCCAGTATGACATGATTTTAAAACACTCATCTGTCCCTCACAGCAGCAGCAGGAACCTCTCCCTATACCAGTATGATATGATTTTAGAACACTAATCTGTCCCTCACAGCAGCAGGAACCTCTCCCTATAGCAGTATAAGATGATTTTAGAACACTAATCTATCCCTCACAGCAGCAGCAGGAACCTCTGCCTATAGCAGTGTGATATGATTTTAGAACACTAATCTATCCCTCACAGCAGCAGCAGGAACCTCTGCCTATAGCAGTGTGATATGATTTTAGAACACTAATCTGTCCCTCACAGCAGCAGCAGGAACCTCTCCCTATAGCAGTGTGATATTATTTTAGAACACTAATCTGTCCGTCACACCAGCAGCAGAAACCTCTCCCTATTCCAGTATGAGATGATTTTAGAACGCTAATCTATCCCTCACACCAGCACCAGGAAGGAACCTCTCCCTACAGCAGTATGACATGATTTTAGAACACTAATCTCTCCCTCACAGCAGCAGCAGGAAGGCCTCTCTATAGCAGTATGAGATGATTTTGGAAAACTAATCTGTCCCTCACACCAGCAGCAGAAACCTCTCCCTATACCAGTATGATATGATTTTAGAACACTAATCTGAAACTCACAGCAGCAGCAGGAACCTCTCCCTATAGCAGTATGAGATGATTTTAGAACTCTAATCTATCCCTCACACCAACACCAGGAAGGAACTACTCCCTATAGCAGTATGAGATGATTTTAGAACACTAATCTATCCCTCACAGCACCAGCAGGAACCTCTCCCTATAGCAGTATGAGAATATTTCAGAACACTAATCTGTCCCTAAAACCAGCAGCAGGAACCTATCCCTAAACTGGTATGATAATTATTTTAGATCACTAATCTGTCCCTCACACCAGCAGCAGGAAACTCTCCCTATACCAGTATGAGATGATTTTTAGAACACAAATCTGCCCATCACAGAAGCAGCAGGAACTTTTCCCTATACCAGTATGAGATGATTTTAGAAACACTAATCTGTCCCTCACACCAGCAGCAGGAACCTCTCCCTATGCCAGTATGACATGATTTTTTTTTTTTTAACCAACAATTTTTATTGAACATATTTTCCAGTTGTACATTCAAAGGTTACATTCTTTACATAGCGTGTTTATACAAATCAACATGCTCTTTTATAGTAGAGTTTCGTTGCAAGAAAAAATTAGAAAAAAGTGAAAAAGGTGGAGGATAGAAGAGAAGAGAAGGAAAGCTAGAAGTCCAAGGAACATTTACATTTTCTGTACGTATTGGTATATTCTGAATGAGCACTTATGCAGGCTCTGGCTCCCATAGGCTCCCTCACTCTCTTTCAACGTAATGTAGAGCCTGTCACCCCTAAGGGGAACATGCTGTGATCAGGCTCCACATTCTTCTACTTAGTGGTTTAGTTAGGAACCATTTGGAAGGCCCAATTTTCACTCATACTTCCATATTTGAATCTATCGGTGAGTATAACAGTCGCTACATCTTCATTTTTCCCACTATTACAATGTCATAAATATTTCATATTTCATTCATATTTCATTCAACACTAGAAGCACCTGTTTGCCTGTAGCCATGAGTTCCAGCATCTGTGAAAGTTTTCACCCCTTCCCTCTTTATATGACAACAATTTTTCCATTTCACATTGAGCATTAACCCTAGTGACAATTTCTGCAATCCTTGGAGCGTGCTTTGTCTTCCATTTTGCTGCGATTGCTATTCTTGTAGCACATAGTATGTGAACTATAATTTTCCTCAGGTGTGGCGGGAATAGTTCTATTTTTAGGCTGAGAAGGGCCAGCTCTGGGGTGATGTTGTATTGATTCCCAGTAATTTCTGACACTAGGGAGGACACCTCCTTCCACAGATGCTGGACTTGACCACATGACCAAAAGATATGTAACAGATTACCCCTATCTGAACAACCTCTCCAACATAGGGGAGATATCTCCGTATTAATTGTGTGTAAGCGTACCGGGGTCATGTACCATCTATGTAGGATTTTCTGTGAGTTATCCCAGTGGTCAATACATGCGGATGATCTGTAATTATGTTTAATGGCTGAAAGCCACTGTTGGAGGGGGAACTCTTTTTGGAGCTCCTCTTCCCATTTAAGCATTACTTGGAGCTTTACTCTTGTGGGGTGATAGTTAAAGTATCTATAGCATAATGATATGCCTTTGCATTTCTGAGATGATTTGTTCATAAGGAAATTCCATATGGGCAAAGGTACTTCTATGTTTTTAGTTCGTACTTTCTCCTCAAAATGTTTTATTTGCTGGAGTTTAAATTTCTCCATCATCGTCATGTCTACTGAGTCGCTACTAACGTAGTGGAATCCTCTTCGTTTCCACTCCGTAGTAGAGAAATCTCTTATCAGATAGTCATAGGCAGCTATTGGTTTCTGTAGGTGGAAGATTTCCTCCTCCTCAAACTTCTGTCTACAGATTGTAGCCCAAGCTTGTACTGTCGCCTGTATTGTGGGATATGGAGGAATTATAGGGTTGTGAACCATCGCTGCCGCCATCAATAGTGCAGTTAAGTTGTGGCCTGGTGTTACTTCCTGTTCTAAGGCGGACCATAGATTATCTTCCTGGCAAGAGAACCAGTATTTAGTTTGATCTAATATTGCCGCTTGGTGGTATGCCCATGCGTTTGGTAAACTACAGCCTCCTTTTAGTTTGTGTTTGTATAGGTTTGCTAACGCTATTCTTGGTTTCTTTCCTGCCCATATGAGGTTTCTCAGGTTGGAAGCTAGTTGGGAGAAGAATTGTGGAGGGATTGGTATTGGTAAAGTTCTAAAGTGATATAGCAGTTTTGGAATGATTTGCATCTGATACGCCGCTATTCGGCCTACCCATGATAGTTGGTATTTACTTATGACTTCCATTGATTCCTCTTTCAGTTTTTTTAGTAGTGGGGGGAAGTTGGTCTCATACAATTTAGAAGCTGTGTTAGGCAGTTGAATACCCAGGTATGATATTGACGGTGGGTCCCAAGTGCAGGGGAATAGCTCTTTTAGCCTAGATAAGTTATTTTCAGTTATGTTAATAGAGAGTGCTGAGCATTTAGTGGTGTTGATTTTGTGATAGGAAATTTTCCCAAAATATGTCAAGGTTTCTTTTAAGCTAACTATTGATGGCGGGTGCCATTAGTCAGTTGGAATGATTCCGAGAGAATTCCTGATGTGTAAACTTTTGCTGTGGGGTTCGTGTATAGAGACATGATTGCTGTGTGTATGGGTCCATGGAACCCAAATTTGTTGAGCGTGGTGGCCAGGTACCCCCAATGGACTCTGTCGAATGCTTTTTCAGCATCCAGAGCAAGAAACAAGGTGGGTTTGCGGGAGAGTTCTGTAAATTTAAGAAGATTTATCATTCTCCTCGTGCTGTCAGGCGCCTGTCTGCCTTTGACAAAACCCACTTGATCCAAGCCCACCAGCAAAGGCGTGATTTCTATCAGTCGATTAGCCAAAACCTTAGCAAATATCTTTAAATCTGAGTTGAGTAATGAAATCGGTCTATAGTTTTGGGGTAGTGAAGGGTCTTTCCCTGGTTTCGGGATGGTTATTATGATTGCTTGTAACATTTCCTCTGGGAATTTACCTATTTCCATTGCTTCGTTATATAGTGTTATTAATCTTGGGGCTAAGATGTGAGTAAAACTTTGGTAATACTCGGCCGAGAAGCCATCTGCTCCGGGAGATTTATGTTTAGGAAGGGCTTTAATCACATCTAGCACTTCTTCAATGGATATTGGTCTATTTATATGCTGGAGATTGGATTTGTCTATCTTAGGTAGTTTGATGTGTTGTAGGAAGTTGTTTATTTCCTCTATGGAAGGCTGATGGGTATTTGTGTCTTGCCTGAGATTATATAGGGTCTCATAGTAGGCCTTGAAGGCATTAGCTATTTCTTTGGGGTTGTGAAAGTTATTGTTATTTTGTGGGTGTACAATTTTTGCTATTTTAGATCGTGCCTGATGGTGCTTCAGTTGGGCTGCTAATAGTTTACTGGCTCTGTTGTGCTGAGAGTAGTAGGAGAGTTTCATTCTCTTAAAATATATATCATAATCCCTTTTTAGTATTTGTTTTAATTCTTCTCGTCTGGTATTGAGTTGTTCCAAAATGGTGTCATTGGTACCCTTAGAGTTTTTATGGGCCTTCTCCAGGTCTGAGATTTGTTTATTTAGGGCTGTTATTGCCTGCACTTTCTTTTTCTTTTCTCTAGAGGCTATCTGTATCAGTGCTCCTCTGGCGACTGCTTTGTGGGCACACCATATTGTTGCAGGTGAACAGTCTGGGGTTTCGTTAAATTTAAAGTAATCCTCCAATTTCTTCCGCATTTCCTGTTGGATCTGCGGTTGAGAGAGCAGGAAGGTATTGTTTCTCCATAGGGAAGATTGGGTTTGCATGTAGTTATCTATAATGTCTATGGTGATGGGTGCGTGGTCTGACCATGTAATGTTATGTATTCTGGTGTCAGATACATTCTGCAGTATATGCTGATCTACAAGGAAGAAGTCTATTCTAGAATAGCTTTTATGAACATTCGAGAAAAAAGTATAGTCCCTCTCAGTGGTATGCAGGCAGCGCCATGGGTCATATAGATTCTCCTCCGCAGTTAAATGACTCAAGTCTGGACGTCGCCTACCCACCACTGAAGAGGAGTCCATATCTCCATACATAACAGTGTTGAAATCCCCACAAACAATTAAGTTCCCTTTCTGATGTTTTTTGGCTACTTGAATTGTTTTCCTGATGAGCTTCATGGGATGATTGTTAGGTGCATAAATATTGACAACTGTGTATAGTCTGTTATTGATCTCCGCTGTAAGAATAATATAGCGGCCGTGCGGGTCGCTTACACTATTCTGCAGAGTGAATGTCACTGAGTCCTTAATCGCTATCATTACTCCTCTGTGTTTCTTCTGTGCTTTTGCCATGAAGATATGTGGAAATTTGTGGTGTGTACAGTTTGGTGACTTACTCTGGGAGAAGTGCGTCTCCTGCACGCATAGGATGTCACATCTCAGTTCCAGGGCTTTCCTCCAAAGGGATCTTCGCTTATGAGGGCTGTTCAAACCTCTAGTGTTGAAAGACATTCGTTTAAGGGACATTCCATCTGTACGTTGCGCTGTGCTGCCATCTAGTGGAGAGAATTTGTAGACTCAAGATAAAGGTTATTGTGAAGCTCTTTAAACATTCCAGCCTGTGTTCCTTCAAGGAAAATAAATAGAAGATCGAGAAAGAGAAAGTTTCAACTGTTAATATTAGTGCTTTTGGTAAGCTGTAACAAAGCTTTGCCATGAAAGCAATAGTGTTCCGGAATTTCCCGTAACCCAAGTATAAGTAAATCCAGGAAGGTAATAAAACACATAAACTGTAAAACTTTTTCTGTGTTCAGCCGAACATCAGCCACTCCATGTCTTGCACCCTGTCAGTGTTAGATACTACTTTAGGTGACTGTCAGGTTCCCTGGCAAAACAGGGAGTTGTTCTTCCATAACATCTGTTGCTTGTTGTGAGGTCATAACTTTCTGTTTGGAGGGGCAGATTGCCCTGAGGTGCTGGGTTGATTCTCCATGGGTAATAATCCCCATTTACGCAGCAGGTCCAGGCCCTGCTCCAAGGAGGTGATGCTGTATGCCACATTTTTCCACTCTGTCATCAGTTTGGTTGGGAAGCCCCATTTGTAGAGGATCTTATGGTTCCTTAACATTTTTGTAATGGGGACTAGATCATTTCTAGCTGCCATTGTGGCCTTGGAGAGATCAGCGTATAGCGTGATTCCCTTAAATGGTTCCGGTAGGGTCTGGTTTTGTCTTGTGTAACGCATTAGTTGTTCTTTTATTTGGAAGAAATGAATTCTTGCTAAAGTATCTCTGGGGATTTTGTCAGGTAGATATGATGGCTTAGGCAGTCTATGTACTCTGTCGATAATCACGTCCGCCGGCGTGAGGGAGGGGATGGTCGCGAGCATGAGCTTTTGTAGGTATTGGCGTAATTCTGTCGGTTTAACCGATTCTGGTATGCCTCTGAATTTTAGATTGTTCCTGCGATTTCGGTCCTTTAAATCTGCAATTTTCAGTCGCAGTGATTTGATTTCTTCCTCCATGTCAAAATGAGCGTCCACGAATTCATTATGTGCTGTGGAGACTTCCCCCATTTTGCTCTCCATGTGCGTTACTCTGTTCTCTAATATAGTGATGTCTTTGTTGGTGGCTCGTATGAATGAGTTAATGTCCTGTTGTATGGCCCCTCTTAATGTTAGCAGCATATCTTTCATAGTGATGTCTGTAATAGGGGTGCCTGCGGTGGGGAAGTTGTCTAGTTTATTGCTCTCCTCTGCTGCCTGTTCCATGTCCTCTCCCTCTGTGCCATCCTCTCCCCCTCCATCCCCTGTGGGGTTTAGTCTCCTTTTCTGTTTTATTGGGCTGTTGTCTACTGAGGGGGGATTAGGTGTGCCTGAATCAGGCGACTCACCGCTCCTTTGCTCGTCCGTGCCGAAGGCCGCGTGAGGCTCCGTGCTGCTTCTTCTTCCGGCGCCATCTTGGCTGGGCCCAGGCAGCGCTGCTGAGTAGAAGTCTGTCAATTTTCTTGGCGGATCTCTGCCTTTTCTCTTCCCCATTACTACCTTCCAGCCCTCTGTGCTTTGCTGTGCCAGGATCAGGGTGTCTTAAGCCTGTGGTGTCGGTTTAGGTCGCTCTGGAGTGACTGGTGTGTCGGAGCTCCTCTCTCACACCACCATTAGCTCCGGCTGCCGGCTCCGCCCCCTAGTATGACATGATTTTAAAACACTCATCTGTCCCTCACAGCAGCAGCAGGAACCTCTCCCTATACCAGTATGATATGATTTTAGAACACTAATCTGTCCCTCACAGCAGCAGGAACCTCTCCCTATAGCAGTATGAGATGATTTTAGAATGCTAATCTATCCCTCACACCAGCAGCAGGAACCTCTCCCTATACCAGTATGAGATGATTTTAGAACGCTAATCTGTCCCTCACACCAGCAGCAGAAACCTCTCCGTATACCAGTATGATATGATTTTCGAACACTAATCTGTCCCTCACAGCAGCAGCAGGAATCTCTCCCTATAGCAGCATGAGATGATTTTAGAATGCTTATCTATCCCTCACACCAGCACCAGGAAGGAACCTCTCCCTACAGCAGTATGACAAGATTTTAGAACACTAATCTCTCCCTCACAGCAGCAGCAGGAAACCCTCTCTATAGCAGTATGAGATGATTTTGGAACACTAATCTGTCCCTCACACCAGCAGCAGAAACCTCTCCCTATACCAGTATGATATGATTTTAGAACACTAATCTATAACTCACAGCAGCAGCAGGAATCTCTCCCTATACCAGTATGAGATGATTTTAGAACACTAATCTGTCCCTCACAACAGCAGCAGGAACCTCTCCCTATTCCAGTATGATATGATTTTAGAACACTAATCTGTCCCTCACAGCAGCAGCAGGAACCTCTCCCTATACCAGTATGAGATGATTTTAGAACGCTAATCTGTCCATCACACCAGCAGCAGGAACCTCTCCCTATACCAGTATGAGATGATTTTAGAAACACTAATCTTTCCCTCACATCAGCAGCAGGAACCTCTCCCTATGCCAGTATGATATGATTTTAGAACACTAATCTGTCCCTCACACCAGCAGCAGGAAGCTCTCCCTATACCAGTATGAGGTGATTTTAGAACACTAATCTATCCCTCACAGCAGCTGCAAGAACCTCTCTCTATAGCAGTATGAGATGATTTTTAGAACACTAATCCACCCCTCACAGCAGCAGCAGGAGCCTCTCCCTATAGCAGCATGAGATGAATTTAGAATGCTAATCTATCCCTCACACCAAGACCAGGAAGGAACTACTCCCTATAGCAGTATGAGATGATTTTAGAACACTAATCTATCCCTCACAGCAGCAGCAGGAACCTCTCCCTATAGCAGTATGACATGATTTTAGACCACTAATCTATCCCTCACAGCAGCAGCAGGAACCTCTCCCTATAGCAGTATGAGAAGATTTTAGAACACTAATCTATCCCTCAAACCAGCAGCAGGAACCTCTCCCTAAACCAGTATGATAATGATTTTAGATCACTAATCTGTCCCTCACACCAGCAGCAGGAGCCTCTCCCTATACCAGTATGAAATGATTTTAGAACACTAATCTGTCCCTCACAACAGCAGGAACCTCTCCCTATAGCAGTATAAGATGATTTTAGAACACTAATCTGTCCCTCACAGCAGCAGCAGGAACCTCTCCCTATACCAGTATGATATGATTTTAGACCACTAATCTATCCCTCACAGCAGCAGCAGGAAACCCTCTCTATAGCAGTATGAGATGATTTTGGAACACTAATCTGTCCCTCACACCAGCAGCAGAAACCTCTCCCTATACCAGTATGATATCCCAAAGGACGACGACGACACTCCCTATCTAATCACCAGATTTTAGTATAGTATGACCATATCCCTCTCCAAGGA
>BLSH010197285.1:39071-49846 GCA_018402905.1 Glandirana rugosa | reverse complement strand
AATCTATCCCTCACACCAGCACCAGGAAGGAAACTCTCCCTATAGCAGTATGAGATGATTTTAGAACACTAATCTGTTACTCACAGCAGCAGCAGGAAACTCTCCCTATACCAGTATGATATGATTTTAGAACATTAATCTATCCCTCACAGCAGCAGCAGGAACCTCTCCCTATAGCAGTATTAGATGATTTTAGAATGCTAATCTATCCCTCACACCAGCACCAGGAAGGAACCACTCCCTATAGCAGTATGAGATGATTTTAGAACACTAATCTGTCCCTCACAGCAGCAGCAGGAACCTCTCCCTATACCAGTATGATATGATTTTAGAACGCTAATCTGTCCCTCACAGCAGCAGCAGGAACCTCTCCCTATAGCAGTATGATATGATTTTAGAACACCAATCTGTCCCTCACACCAGCAGCAGGAACCTCTCCCTATACCAGTATGATATGATTTTAGAACACTAATCTGTCCCTCACAGCAGCAGCAGGAACCTCTCCCTATAGCAGTATGGTATGATTTTAGAACACTAATCTGTCCTTTAAACCAGCAGCACGAACCTCTCCCTATACCAGTATGATATGATTTTAGAACACTAATCTATCCCTCACACCAGCAGCAGGAACCTCTCCCTATACCAGTATGATAAGGTTTTAGAACGCTAATCCCCTCACAGCAGCAGCAGGAACCTTTCCCAATAGCAGTTTTTGAGATGATTTTAGAACGCTAATATATCCCTCACACCAGCACCAGGTACTTTTCCCTATAGCCCTATAGCAGTATGAGACGATTTTAGAACACTAATCTATCCCTAACAGCAGCAACAGGAACCTCTCCCTATTGCAGTGTGAGATGATTTTAGAACGCTAATCTATCCCTCACAGCAGCACCGCGAAGGAACCTCTCCCTATACCAGTATGATATAATTTTAGAACACTAATCTGTTCGTCAGCAGCAGTAGGAACCTCTCCCTATAGCAGTATGAGATGATTTTAGAACACTAATCTGTCCCTCACAGCAGCAGCAGGAACCTCTCCCTATAGCAGTATGAGATGATTTTAGAATGCTAATCTATCCCTCACACCAGCACCAGGAAGAAACCTCTCCCTATAGCAGTATGAATTGATTTTAGAACACCAATCTGTCCCTCACGCCAGCAGCAGGAACCTTTCCCTATACCAGTATGATATGATTTTAGAACACTAATCTGTCCCTCGCACCACAAGCAGGAACCTCTCCCTATACCAGTATGATATGATTTTAGAACACTAATCTGTCCCTCACAGCAGCAGCAGGAACCTCTCCCTATAGCAGTATAAGATGATTTTAGAACACTAATCTATCCCTCACACCAGCAGCAGGAACCTCTCACTATAGCAGTATGAGATGATTTTAGAACACTAATCTGTCCTTCACAGCAGCAGCAGGAACCTCTCCCTATACCAGTATGATATGATTTTAGAACACTAATCTGTCCCTCACACCAGCAGTAGGAACCTCTCCCTATACCAGTATAAACCACTAATCTGTCCCTCACACCAGCAGCAGGAACCTCTCCCTATACCAGTATGATATGGTTTTAGAATGCTAATCTGTCCCTCACAGCAGCAGGAGGAACCTTTCCCTATAGCAGTTTTTGAGATCATTTTAGAACGCTAATATATCCCTCACACCAGCACCAGGAACCTCTACCTATAGCCCAATAGCAGTATAAGATGATTTTAGAACACTAATCTATCCCTCACATCAGCAGCAGAAACCTTTCCCTATACCAGTATGAGATGATTTTAGAACACTACTCTGTCCCTCACACCAGCAGCAGGAACCTCTCCCTATACCAGTATGATATGATTTTAGAACACTAATCTGACCCTAACAGCAGCAGCAGGAACCTCTCCCTATAGCAGTATGATATGATTTTAGAACACTAATCTGTCCCTCACACCAGCAGCAGGAACCTCTCCCTATACCAGTATGATATGATTTTGGAACACTAATCTGACCCTCAAAGCAGCAGCAGGAACCTCTCTCTATTGCAGTATGAGATGATTTTAGAACGCTTATCTGTCCCTCACAGCAGCAGCAGGAACATCTCCATATAGCAGTATGAGATGATTTTAGAACGCTAATCTATCCCTCAAACCAGCAGCAGGAACCTCTCCCTATAGTAGTATTAGATGATTTTAGAACACTAATCCATCCCTCACACCGGCAGCAGAAACCTCTCAATAAACAAGTATGATATGATATTAGAACACTAATCTGCCCCTCACACCAGCAGCAGGAACCCCTACCTATACCAGTATGAGATGATTTTAGAACACTACTCGGTCCCTCACACCAGCAGCAGGAACCTCTCCCTATACCAGTATGATATGATTTTAGAACACCCTTCTGACCCTCACAGCAGCAGCAGGAACCTCTCCATATAGCAGTATGAGATTATTTTAGAACGCTATACTATCCCTCAAACCAGCAGCAGGAACCTCTCCCTATACCAGTATGAGATTATTTTAGAACACTAATCTGCCCCTCACACCATCAGCAAGAACCTCTTACTATACCAGTATGATATGGTTTTAGAACGTTAATCTGTCCCTCACAGCAGCAGCAGGAACCTCTCCCTATAGCAGTATGAGATGATTTTAGAACGCTAATCTATCCCTCACACCAGCACCAGGAAGGAACCTCTCCCTACAACAGTATGACATGATTTTAGAACACTAATCTATCCCTCACAGCAGCAGCAGGAAACCCTCTCCATAGCAGTATGAGATGATTTTAGAACACTAATCTGTCCCTCACACCAGCAGCAGGAACTTCTCCCTATACCAGTATGATATGATTTTAGAACACTAATCTGTCCCTCACAGCAGCAGCAGGAACCTCTCCCTATACCAGTATGAGTTGATTTTAGAACACTACTCTGTCCCTCACACTAGCAGCAGGAACGTCTCAATATACCAGTATGATATGATTTTAGAACACCCTTCTGACCCTCACAGCAGCAGCAGGAACCTCTCGCTATAGCAGTATGAGATGATTTTAGAACGCTTATCTGTCCCTCACAGCAGCAGCAGGAACCTCTCCCTATACCAGTATGAGATGATTTTAGAACACTAATCTGCCCCTCACACCAGCAGCAGGAATCTCTCCCTATAGCAGTATGAGATGATTTTAGAACACTATTCTATCCCTCAAAGCAGCAGCAGGAACCTCTCCCTATAGCAGTATCAGATGATTTTAGAGCACTGATCTATTCCTCACAGCAGCAGCAGGAACCTCTCCCTATACCAGTATAATATGATTTTAGAACGCTAATCTGTCCCTCACAGCAGCAGCAGGAACCTCTCCCTATAGCAGTATGATATGATTTTAGAACACCAATCTGTCCCTCACACCACCAGCAGGAACCTCTCCCTATACCAGTATGATATGATTTTAGAACACTAATCTGTCCCTCACAGCAGCAGCAGGAACCTCTCCCTATAGCAGTATGATATGATTTTAGAACACTAATCTGTCCTTCACACCAGCAGCAGGAACCTCTCCCTATACCAGTATGATAGGATTTTAGAATACTAATCTGACCCTCACAGCAGCAGCAGGAACCTCTCCCTATACTAGTATGATATGATTTTAGAACACTAATCGGTCCCTCACACCAGCAGCAGGAACCTCTCCCTATACTAGTATGATATGATTTTAGAACACTAATCTGTCCCTCACAGCAGCAGCAGGAACCTCTCCCTATACCAGTATGAGTTGATTTTAGAACACTAATCTGTCCCTCACAGCAGCAGCAGCAGGAACCTCTAACTATACCAGTATGACTTGATTTTAGAACACTACTCTGTCCCTCACACTAGCAGCAGGAACCTCTCAATATACCAGGATATGATTTTAGAACACCCTTCTGACCCTCACAGCAGCAGCAGGAACCTCTCCCTATACCAGTATGTGATGATTTTAGAACACTAATCTGCCCCTCACACCAGCAGCAGGAATCTCTCCCTATAGCAGTATGAGATGATTTTAGAACACTATTCTATCCCTCAAAGCAGCAGCAGGAACCTCTCCCTATACCAGTATAATATGATTTTAGAACGCTAATCTGTCCCTCACAGCAGCAGCAGGAACCTTTCCCTATAGCAGTTTTTGAGATGATTTTAGAACGCTAATATATCTCTCACACCAGCACCAGGAACCTCTCCCTATAGCCCAATAGCAGTATGAGATGATTTTAGAACACTAATCTGACCCTCACAGCAGCAGCAGGAACCTCTCACTTTAGCAGTATGATATGATTTTAGAACACTTATCTGTCCCTCACAGCAGCTGCAGGAACATCTCCATATAGCAGTATGAGATGAATTTAAAACGCTAATCTATCCCTCAAACCAGCAGCAGGAACCTCTCCCTATTCCAGTATGTTTAGAATACTAATCTATTTCTCACAGCAGCAGCAGGAACCTCTCACTATAGCAGTATGAGATGATTTTAGAACACTTATCTGTCCCTCACAGCAGCAGCAGGAACATCTCCATATAGCAGTATGAGATGATTTTAGAACACTAATCTATCCCTCATAACAGCAGCAGGAACCTCTCACTATAGCAGTATGAGATGATTTTAGAACACTAATCTGCCCCTCACACCAGCAGCAAGAGCCTCTTCCTATACCAGTATGATATGGTTTTAGAACGCTAATCTGTCCCTAACAGCAGCAGCAGGAACCTCTCCCTAAACCAGTATGATATGATTTTAGAACACTAATCTGCCCCCCACACCAGCAGCAGGAGCCTCTCCCTATACCAGTATGATATGGTTTTAGAACGTTAATCTGTCCCTCACAGCAGCAGCAGGAACCTCTCCCTATAGCAGTATGACATGATTTTAGAACGCTAATCTATCCCTCACACCAGCACCAGGAAGGAACCTCTCCCTACAACAGTATGACATGATTTTAGAACACTAATCTCTCTCACAGCAGCAGCAGGAAACCCTCTCTATAGCAATATGAGATGATATTAGAACACTAATCTGTCCCTCACACCAGCAGCAGGAACCTCTCCCTATACCAGTATGATATCATTTTAGAACACTAATCTGTCCCTCACAGCAGCAGCAGGAACCTCTCCCTATACCAGTATGAGATGATTTTAGAACACTACTCTGTCCCTCACACTAGCAGCAGGAACCTCTCAATATACCAGTATGATATGATTTTAGAACACCCTTCTGACCCTCACAGCAGCAGCAGGAACCTCTCCCTATGGCAGTATGATATGATTTTAGAAGGCTTATGTGTCCCTTACAGCAGCAGCAGGAACCTCTCCATATAGCAGTATGAGATGATTTTAGAACGCTAATCTATCCCTCAAACCAGCAGCAGGAACCTCTCCCTATACAAGTATGAGATTATTTTAGAACACTAATCTTTCTCACAGCAGCAGCAGCAGGGGCGTAACGATAGGGGTTGCAGGGGTTGCAATTGCAACCGGGCCCCATGGTCCAGGGGGCCCATGTGCCTCCCTTGTACACCTGAATAGGAGGCATGGCGGGGTGGCATTTAGAGGACCCAATCTCCTCCATTTTCCTCTATCCAGTTTACTTGTCTTCTGCTGTTCCCAGGGCCCCTGTGTGCTTCCCTGGTCCCCCTGGGGCCTGCTGCAGAACTTGTGAAAGGGCCCCACTGCAGTACCATAATAAAGGGACCCACGATGGGAGTAGAGGGCCCCAGGATCAGTGGGAAGAGGGAAGGGCCCTGGCCAGGGGTCAGGGGGCCCTTCATAATTTCTTGCACCGGGGCCCTGAAGGTTCTAGTTACGCCTCTGAGCAGCAGTAACCTCTCCCTATAGCAGTATGATATGGTTTTAGAACAATAATCTGTCCCTCACAGCAGCAGCAGGAACCTCTCCCTATACCAGTATGAGATGATTTTAGAACACTAATCTGCCCCTCACACCAGCAGCAGGAATCTCTCCCTATAGCAGTATGAGATGATTTTAGAACACTAATCTGTCCTGCACACCACCAGCAGGAACCTCTCCCTATACCAGTATGATATGATGATTTTAGAACACTAATCTGTTCCTCACAGCAGCAGCAGGAACCTCTCCCTATAGCAGTATGAGATGATTTTAGAACACTAATCTGTCCTGCACACCAGCAGCAGGAAGCTCTCCCTATACCAGTATGATATGATTTTAGAACACTAATCTGTCCCTCACACCAGCAGCAGGAAGCTCTCCCTATACCAGTATGATATGGTTTTAGAACGCTAATCTGTCCCTCACAGCAGCAGCAGGAACCTTTCCCTATAGCAGTTTTTGAGATGATTTTAGAACGCTAATATATCCCTCACACCAGCACCAGGAACCTCTCCCTATAGCCCTATGGCAGTATGAGAAGATTTTAGAACACTAATCTATCCCTCACAGCAGCAGCAGGAATCTCTCCCTATAGCAGTATGAGATGATTTTAGAACACTAATCTATCCCTCACAGCAGCAACAGGAACCTCTCCCTATTGCAGTGTAAGATGATTTTAGAACGCTAATCTATCCCTCACAGCAGCACCACGAAGGAACCTCTCCCTATAGCAGTATGAGATGATTTTAGAACACTAATCTGTCCCTCACAACAGCAGCAGGAACTTCTCCCTATACCAGTATGATATGATTTTGGAACACTAATCTGTCCTTCACACCACCAGCAGGAACCTCTCCCTATACCAGTATGATATGATTTTAGAACACTAATCTATAACTCACACCAGCAGCAGGAACCTCTCACTATAGCAGTATGAGATTATTTTAGAACACTAATCTGTCCCTCACAGCAGCAGCAGGAACCTCTCCCTATACCAGTATGATATGATTTTAGAACACTAATCTGTCCCTCACACCAGCAGCAGGAACCTCTCCCTATACCAGTATGATATGATTTTAGAACACTAATCTGTCCCTCACACCAGCAGCAGGAACCTCTCCATATACCAGTATGAGATGATTTTAGAACACTAATCTTTCCCTCACACCAGCAGTAGGAACCTCTCCCTATACCAGTATGATATGGTTTTAGTACGCTAATCTGTCCCTCACAGCAGCAGCAGGAACCTTTCCCTATAGCCGTTTTTGAGATGATTTTAGAACGCTAATAAATCCCTCACACCAGCACCAGGAACCTCTCCCTATAGCCCAATAGCAGTATAAGATGATTTTAGAACGCTATTCTATCCTTCAAACCAGCATCAGGAACCTCTCCCTATACGAGTATAAGATTATTTTAGAACACTAATCTATTTCTCACAGCAGCAGCAGGAACCTCTCCCTATAGCAGTATGAGATGATTTTAGAACACTAATCTGCCCCTCACACCAGCAGCAGGAACCTCTGCCTATACCAGTATGAGATGATTTTAGAACACTAATCTATCCCTCACAGCACCAACAGGAACCTCTCCCTATTGCAGTGTGAGATGATTTTAGAACGCAAATCTATCCCTCACAGCAGCACCATGTAGGAACCTCCCTCTATAGCAGTTTGAGATGATTTTAGTACACTAATCTATCCCTCACAGCAGCAGCAGGAAGCTCTCCCTATAGCAGTAGGAGATGGTTTTAGAATGCTAATCTATCCCTCACACCAGCACCAGGAAAGAACCTCTCCCTATTGCAGTATGAATTGATTTTATAACACCAATCTGTCCCTCACGCCAGCAGCAGGAACCTTTCCCTATACCAGTATGATATGATTTTAGAACACTAATCTGTCCCTCACGCCAGCAGCAGGAACCTTTCCCTATACCAGTATGATATGGTTTTAGTACGCTAATCTGTCCCTCACACCAGCAGCAGGAACCTCTCCCTATACCAGTATGATATGATTTTAGAACACTAATCTATCCCTCACACCAGAAGCAGGAACCTCTCACTATAGCAGTATGAGATGATTTTAAAACACTAATCTGTCCCTCACACCAGCAGTAGCAATCTCTCCCTATACCAGTATGAGATGATTTTAAACCACTAATCTGTCCCTCACACCAGCAGCAGGAACCTCTCCCTATACCAGTATGATATGGTTTTAGTACGCTAATCTGTCCCTCACAGCAGCAGCAGGAACCTTTCCCTATAGCAGTTTTTGAGATGATTTTAGAACGCTAATATATCCCTCACACCACACCAGGAACCTCTCCCTATACCAGTATAAGATTATTTTAGAACACTAATCTATTTCTCACAGCAGCAGCAGGAGCCTCTCCCTATACCAGTAGGATATGGTTTTAGAACGCTAATCTGTCCCTCACTGCAGCAGCAGGAACCTCTCCCTATAGCAGTATGATATGATTTTAGAACACTAATCTGCCCCTCACACCAGCCGCAGAAATCTCTCCCTATACCAGTATGAGATGATTTTAGAACAATAATCTGTCCCTCACAACAGCAGCGAGTACCTCTCCCTATTCCAGTATAATATGATTTTAGAACACTAATTTGCCCCTCACACCAGCAGCAGGAACCTCTCCCTATACCAGTATGAGATGATTTTAGAACAATAATCTATCCATCACAGCAGCAGCAGGAACCTCTCCCTATACCAGTATAAGATTATTTTAGAACACTAATCTATTTCTCGCAGCAGGAGCCTCTCCCTATACCAGTAGGATATGGTTTTAGAACGCTAATCTGTCCCTCACTGCAACAGCAGGAACCTCTCCCTATACCAGTATGAGATGATTTTAGAACAATAATCTATCCATCACAGCAGCAGCAGGAACCTCTCCCTATACCAGTATAAGATTATTTTAGAACACTAATCTATTTCTCGCAGCAGGAGCCTCTCCCTATACCAGTAGGATATGGTTTTAGAACGCTAATCTGTCCCTCACTGCAACAGCAGGAACCTCTCCCTATACCAGTATGAGATGATTTTAGAACAATAATCTATCCATCACAGCAGCAGCAGGAACCTCTCCCTATACCAGTATAAGATTATTTTAGAACACTAATCTATTTCTCGCAGCAGGAGCCTCTCCCTATACCAGTAGGATATGATTTTATAACACTAATCTGCCCCTCACACCAGCAGCAGGAACCGCTCCCTATACCAGTATGAGATGATTTTAGAACACTAATCTCTCCCTCACAGCAGCAGCAGGAATCTCTCCCTATAGCAGTATCAGAAGATTTCAGAACACTAATCTATCCCTCACACCAGCAGCAGGAACCTCTCCCTATACCAGTATGACTTGATTTTAGAACACTAATCTATCCCTCACAGCAGCAGCAGGAATCTCTCCCTATAGCAGTATGAGATGATTTTAGAACATTAATCTGTCCCACACACCAGTAGCATTAACCTCTTCCTATACCATTATGATATGATTTTAGAACACTAATCTCTCCCTGACAGCAACAGCAGGAACCTCTCCTTATACCAGTTTGATATGATTTTCGAACACTAATCTGTCCCTCACAGCAGCAGCAGGAACCTCTCCCTATAGCAGTATGAGATGATTTTAGAACGCTAATCTATCCCTCACACCAGCAGCAGGAACCTCTCCCTATACCAGTATGATATGATTTTAGAACACTAATCTGTCCCTCACACCAGCAGCAGGAACCTCTCCCTATACCAGTATGATATGATTTTAGAACACTAATCTGTCCCACAGCAGCAGATGGAACCTCTCCCTATAGCAGTATTAGATGATTTTAGAACACTAATCTATCCCTCACAGCAGCAGCAGGAACCTCTCCCTATAGCAGTATCAGATGATTTTAGAACACTAATCTATCCCTCACAGCAGCAACAGGAACCTCTCTCTATAGCAGTATGAGATGAATCTAAAATGCTAATCTATCCCTCACATCAGCACCAGGAAGGAACCTCTCCATATAGCAGTATGATATGATTTTAGAACACTAATCTGTCCCTCACACCAGCAGCAGGAACCTCTCCCTATGCCAGTATGATATGATTTTAGAACACTAATCTGTCCCTCACACCACCAGCAGGAACCTCACCCTATACCAGTATGATATGATTTTAGAACACTAATCTGTCCCTCACAGCGGCAGCAGGAAACTCTCCCAATACCAGTATAAGATGATTTTGGAACACTGTCCCTTACACCAGCAGCAGGAACCTCTCCCTATACCAGTATGATATGATTTTAGAACACTAATCTGCCCCTCACACCAGCAGCAGGAGCCTCTCCCTATACCAGTATTAGATGATTTTAGAACACTAATCTGTCCCTCAGCAGCAGAAGGAACCTCTCCCTATAGCAGTATCAGATGATTTTAGAACACTAATCTGTCCCTCACACCACTAGCAGGAACCTCTCCCTATACCAGTATGATATGATTTTAGAACACTAATCTGTCCATCACGCCAGCAGCAGGAACCTCTCCCTATACCAGTATGATATGATTTTAGAACACTAATCTGTCCCACAGCAGCAGATGGAACCTCTCCCTATGCCAGTATGATATGATTTTAGAACACTAATCTGTCCCTCACACCAGCAGCAGGAACCTCTCCCTATACCAGTATGATATGGTTTTAGAACGCTAATCTGTCCCTCACAGCAGCAGCAGGAACCTTTCCCTATAGCAGTTTTTGAGATAATTTTAGAATCCAAGGACGACGACGACACTCCCTGTCTAATCGCAAGATTTTGGTATAGTATGACCATATCCCTCTCCAAGGACGACGACCACACTCCCTGTCTAATCACAAGATTTTAGTATAGTATGACC
>BLSH010197285.1:16771-39061 GCA_018402905.1 Glandirana rugosa | reverse complement strand
AGTATCAGATGATTTTAGAACACTAATCTATCCCTCACAGCAGCAACAGGAACCTCTCTCTATAGCAGTATGAGATGAATCTAAAATGCTAATCTATCCCTCACATCAGCACCAGGAAGGAACCTCTCCATATAGCAGTATGATATGATTTTAGAACACTAATCTGTCCCTCACACCAGCAGCAGGAACCTCTCCCTATGCCAGTATGATATGATTTTAGAACACTAATCTGTCCCTCACACCACCAGCAGGAACCTCACCCTATACCAGTATGATATGATTTTAGAACACTAATCTGTCCCTCACAGCGGCAGCAGGAAACTCTCCCAATACCAGTATAAGATGATTTTAGAACACTGTCCCTTACACCAGCAGCAGGAACCTCTCCCTATACCAGTATGATATGATTTTAGAACACTAATCTGTCCCTCAGCAGCAGAAGGAACCTCTCCCTATAGCAGTATCAGATGATTTTAGAACACTAATCTGTCCCTCACACCACCAGCAGGAACCTCTCCCTACACCAGTATGATATGATTTTAGAACACTAATCTGTCCATCACGCCAGCAGCAGGAACCTCTCCCTATACCAGTATGATATGATTTTAGAACACTAATCTGTCCCTCACAGCAGCAGCAGGAAACTCTCCTAATACCAGTATAAGATGATTTTAGAACACTGTCCCTTACACCAGCAGCAGGAACATTTCCCTATACCAGTATGATATGATTTTAGAACACTAATCTGTCCCACAGCAGCAGATGGAACCTCTCCCTATGCCAGTATGATATGATTTTAGAACACTAATCTGTCCCTCACACCAGCAGCAGGAACCTCTCCCTATACCAGTATGATATGGTTTTAGAACGCTAATCTGTCCCTCACAGCAGCAGCAGGAACCTTTCCCTATAGCAGTTTTTGAGATAATTTTAGAACGCTAATATATCCCTCACACCAGCACCAGGAACCTCTCCCTATAGCCCAATAGCAGTATGAGATGATTTTAGAACACTAATCTATCCCTCACAGCAGCAACAGGAACCTCTCCCTATACCAGTATGATATGATTTTAGAACACCAATCTGTCCCTCACACCAGCAGCAGGAACCTCTCCCTATGCCAGTATGATATGATTTTAGAACACTAATCTGTCCCTCACACCACCAGCAGGAACCTCACCCTATACCAGTATGATATGATTTTAGAACACTAATCTGTCCCTCACAGCGGCAGCAGGAAACTCTCCCAATACCAGTATAAGATGATTTTAGAACACTGTCCCTTACACCAGCAGCAGGAACCTCTCCCTACACCAGTATGATATGATTTTAGAACACTAATCTGTCCCTCAACAGCAGAAGGAACCTCTCCCTATAGCAGTATGAGATTATTTTAGAACACTAATCTATCCCTCACAGCAGCAGCAGGAACCTCTCCCTATAGCAGTATGAGATGATTTTAGAATGCTAATCTATCCCTCACACCAGCACCAGGAAGGAACCTCTCCCTATAGCAGTATGAGATGATTTTAGAACACTAATCTGTCCTTCCCGCCAGCAGCAGGAACCTCTCCCTATACCAGTATGATATGATTTTAGAACACTAATCTGTCCCTCACACCACCAGCAGGAACCTCTCCCTATACCAGTATGATATGATTTTAGAACACTAATCTGTCCCTCACAGCAGCAGCAGGAACCTTTCCCTATACCAGTATGAGATGATTTTAGTACACTAATCTGTCCCTCACACCAGCAGCAGGAACATCTCCCTATACCAATATGATATGGTTTTAGAACGCTAATCTGTCCCTCACAGCAGCAGCAGGAACCTTTCCCTATAGCAGTTTTTGAGATAATTTTAGAACGCTAAAATATCCCTCACACCAGCAGCAGGAACCTCTCCCTATAGCCCAATAGCAGTATGAGATGATTTTAGAACACTAATCTATCCCTCACAGCAGCAACAGGAACCTTTCCCTATACCAGTATGAGATGATTTTAGAACACTACTCTGTCCCTCACACCAGCAGCAGGAAACTCTCCCTATAGCAGTATGATATGATTTTAGAGCACTAATCTGACCCTCACAGCAGCAGCAGGAACCTCTCCCTATAGCAGTATAATATGATTTTAGAACACTTATCTGTCCCTCACAGCAGCAGCAGGAACATCTCCATATAGCAGTATGAGATGATTTTAGAACACTAATCTATTCCTCAAACCAGCAGCAGGAACCTCTCCCTATTCCAGTATGAGATTATTATAGAATACTAATCTATTTCTCACAGCAGCAGCAGGAACCTCTCCCTATAGCAGTATGAGATGATTTTAGAACACTTATCTGTCCCTCACAGCAGCAGCAGGAACATCTCCATATAGCAGTATGAGATGATTTTAGAACACTAATCTGTCCCTCATAACAGCAGCAGGAACCTCTGACCTATAGTAGTATTAGATGATTTTAGATCACTAATCCATCCCTCACACCGGCAGCAGAAACCTCTCCCTAAACCAGTATGATATGATTTTAGAACACTAATCTGCCCCTCACACCAGCAGCAGGAGCCTCTCCCTATACCAGTATGATATGAGTTTAGAACGTTAATCTGTCCCTCACAGCAGCAGCAGGAACCTCTCCCTATAGCAGTATGAGATGATTTTAGAACGCTAATCTATCCCTCACACCAGCACCAGGAAGGAACCTCTCCCTACAACAGTATGACATGATTTTAGAACACTAATCTTTCCCTCACAGCAGCAGCAGGAAACCCTCTCTATAGCAGTAGGAGATGATATTAGAACACTAATCTGTCCCTCACACCAGCAGCAGGAACCTCTCCCTATACCAGTATGATATGATTTTAGAACAGTAATCTGTCCCTCACAGCAGCAGGAACCTCTACCTATAGCAGTATGATATGATTTTAAAACACTACTCTGTCCCTCACAATAGCAGCAGGAACCTCTCAATATACCAGTATGATATGATTTTAGAACACCCTTCTGACCCTCACAGCAGCAGCAGTAACCTCTCCCTATAGCAGTATGATATGGTTTTAGAACGTTAATCTGTCCCTCACAGCGGCAGCAGGAACCTCTCCCTATAGCAGTATGATATGATTTTAGAACACTAATCTGCCCCTCACACCAGCAGCAGGAACCTCTCCCTATACCAGTATGAGATGATTTTAGAACAATAATCTATCCCTCAAAGCAGCAGCAGGAATCTCTCCCTATAGCAGTATGAGATGATTTTAGAACACTACTCTATCCCTCAAAGCAGCAGCAGGAACTTCTCCCTATAGCAGTATCAGATGATTTTAGAACACTAATCTGCCCCTCACACCAGCAGCAGGGACCTCTCCCTATACCAGTATGATATGATTTTAGAACACTAATCTGTTCCTCACAGCAGCAGCAGGAACCTCTCCCTACACTAGTATGAGATGATTTTAGAACACTAATCTGTCCTTCACACCAGCAGCAGGAAGCTCTCCCTATACCAGTATGATATGATTTTAGAACACTAATCTGTCCCTCACACCAGCAGCAGGAAGCTCTCCCTATACCAGTATGATATGGTTTTAGAACGCTAATCTGTCCCTCACAGCAGCAGCAGGAACCTTTCCCTATAGCAGATTTTGAGATGATTTTGGAACGGTAATATATCCCTCACACCAGCACCAGGAACCTCTCCATATAGCCCTATAGCAGTATGAGAAGATTTTAGAACACTAATCTATACCTCACAGCAGCAGCAGGAATCTCTCCCTATTGCAGTGTGAGATGATTTTAGAACGCTAATCTATCCCTCAGACCAGCACCAGGAAGGAACCTCTCCCTATAGCAGTATGAATTGATTTTAGAACACTAATCTGTCCCTCATGCCCGCAGCAGGAACCTTTCCCTATACCAGTATGATATGATTTTAGAACACTAATCTGTCCCTCACACCAGCAGCAGGAACCTCTCCCTATACCAGTATCATATGATTTTAGAACACTAATCTGTCCCTCACAGCAGCAGCAGGAACCTCTCCCTATACCAGTATGAGATGATTTTAGAACACTAATCTGTCCCTCACACCAGCAGCAGGAACCTCTCCCTATACCAGTATCATATGATTTTAGAACACTCATCTGTCCCTCACAGCAGCAGCAGGAACCTCTCCCTATACCAGTATGAGATGATTTTAGAACACTAATCTGTTCTTCACACCAGCAGTAGCAACCTCTCCCTATACCAGTATGAGATGATTTTAAACCACTAATCTGTCCCTCACACCAGCAGCAGGAACCTCTCCCTATACCAGTATGATATGGTTTTAGTACGCTAATCTGTCCCTCACAGCAGCAGCAGGAACCTTTCCCTATAGCAGTTTTTGAGATGATTTTAGAACGCTAATATATCCCTCACACCAGCACCAGGAACCTCTCCCTATAGCCCAATAGCAGTATAAGATGATTTTAGAAAGCTATTCTATCCTTCAAACCAGTAGCAGGAACCTCTCCCTATACCAGTATAAGATTATTTTAGAACACTAATCTATTTCTCACAGCAGCAGCAGGAGCCTCTCCCTATACCAGTAGGATATGGTTTTAGAACGCTAATCTGTCCCTCACTGCAGCAGCAGGAACCTCTCCCTATAGCAGTATGATATGATTTTAGAACACTAATCTGACCCTCACACCAGCAGCAGGAGCCTCTCCCTATACCAGTATGAGATGATTTTAGAACAATAATCTATCCTTCACAGTAGCAGCATTAATCTCTCCCTATAGCAGTATGAGATGATTATAGAACACTAATCTATCCCTCACAGCAGGAGCAGGAACCTCTCCCTATAGCAGTATCAGAAGATTTCAGAACACTAATCTGTCCCTCACAACAGCAGCGGGTACCTCCCCCTATTCCAGTATAATATGGTTTTAGAACAATAATTTGCCCCTCACACCAGCAGCAGGAACCTCTCCCTATACCAGTATGAGATGATTTTAGAACAATAATCTATCCATCACAGCAGCAGCAGGAACCTCTCCCTATAGCAGTATCAGATGATTTTAGAACACTAATCTATCCCTCACAGCAGCAGCAGGAACCTCTCCCTATAGCAGTATGAGAGGATTTTAGAACACTAATCTGTCTCTCACACCAGCAGCAGGAACCTCTCCCTATAGCAGTATGACTTGATTTTAGACACTAATCTGTCCCTCACAACAGCAGCGGGAACCTCTTCCTATTCCAGTATAATATGAATTTAGAACACTAATCTGTCCCACACACCAGTAGCATTAACCTCTTCCTATACCAGTATGATATGATTTTAGAACACTAATCTCTCCCTGACAGCAACAGCAGGAACCTCTCCTTATACCAGTTTGATATGATTTTCGAACACTGATCTGTCCCTCACAGCAGCAGCAGGAACCTCTCCCTATAGCAGTATGAGATGATTTTAGAACGCTAATCTATCCCTCACACCAGCACCAGGAAGGAACCTCTCCCTACAGCAGTATGACATGATTTTAGAACACGAATCTATCCCTCACAGCAGCAGCAGGAAACCCTCTCTATAGCAGTATGAGATGATTTTAGAATACTAATCTGTCCCTCACACCAGCAGCAGGAACCTCTCCCTATACCAGTATGATATGATTTTAGAACACTAATCTGTCCCTCACACCAGCAGCAGGAACCTCTCCCTACAGCAGTATGATATGATTTTAGAACACTAATCTATCCCTCACAGCAGCAGCAGGAAACTCTCCTAATACCAGTATAAGATGATTTCAGAACACTAATCTATCCCTCACAGCAGCAACAGGAACCTCTCCCTATAGCAGTATGAGATGATTTTAGAATGCCAATCTATCCCTCACACCAGCACCAGGAAGGAACCTCTCCATATAGCAGTATGATATGATTTTAGTACACTAATCTGTCCCTCACAACAGCAGCAGGAACCTCTCCCTATACCAGTATGATATGATTTTAGAACACTAATCTGTCCCTCACACCAGCAGCAGGAACCTCTCCCTATACCAGTATGATATGATTTTAGAACGCTAATATATCCCTCACACCAGCAGCAGGAACCTCTCCCTATAGCAGTGTAAGATGATTTTAGAACACTAATCTGACCCTCACAGCAGCAGCAGGAACTCTCCCTATAGCAGTATAAGGTGATTTTAGAATGCTAATGTATCACTCACACCAGCACCAGGAAGGAATCTCTCCCTATAGCAGTATGATATGATTTTAGAACAGTAATCTCTCCCTCACAGCAGCAGCAGGAACCTCTCCATATAGCAGTATGAGATGATTTTAGAACGCTAATCTCTCCCTCACACCAGCACCAGGAAGGAACCTCTCCCTACAGCAGTATGACATGATTTTAGAACACTAATCTATCCCTCACAGCAGCAGCAGGAAACCCTCTCTATAGCAGTATGAGATGATTTTAGAACACTAATCTATCCCTCACAGCAGCAGCAGGAACCTCTTCCTATAGCAGTATGAGATGATTTTAGAACACTAATCTGTCCCTCACGCTAGCAGCAGGAACCTCTCCCTATACCAGTATGAGTTGATTTTAGAACACTAATCTGTGCCTCACAGCAGCAGCAGGAACCTCTCCCTATACCAGTATGAGATGATTTTAGAACACTAATCTGTCCCTCACAGCAGCAGCAGGAACCTCTCCCTATAGCAGTATGAGATTATTTTAGAACGCTAATCTATCCCTCACACCAGCACCAGGAATGAACCTCTCCCTACAGCAGTATGACATGATTTTAGAACACTAATCTATCTCTCACAGCAGCAGAAGGAAACCCTCTCTATAGCAGTATGAGATGATTTTAGAACACAAATGTGTCCCTCACACCAGCAGCAGGAACCTCTCCCTATGCCAGTATAATATGATTTTAGAACACTAATCTGTCCCTCACACCACCAACAGGAACCTCACCCTTTACCAGTATGATATGATTTTAGAACAGTAATCTGTCCTTCACAGCAGCAGCAGGAACCTCTCCCAATACCAGTATAAGATGATTTTAGAACACTGTCCCTTACACCAGCAGCAGGAACCTTTCCCTATACCAGTATGATATGATTTTAGAACACTAATCTGTCCCTCAGCAGCAGAAGGAACCTCTCCCTATACCAGTATGAAATGATTTTAGAACACTAATCTGTCCCTCAGCAGCAGCAGGAGCCTCTCCCTATAGTAGTATTAGATGATTTTAGAACACTAATCTATCCCTCACAGCAGCAGCAGGAACCTCTCCCTATAGCAGTATCAGATGATTTTAGAACACTAATCTATTCCTTACAGCAGCAGCAGGAACCTCTCCCTATAGCAGTATGAGATTATTTTAGAATGCTAATCTATCCCTCACACCAGCACCAGGAAGGAACCTCTCCCTATAGCAGTATGAGATGATTTTAGAACACTAATCTGTCCCTCACGCCAGCAGCAGGAACCTCTCCCTATACTAGTATGATATGATTTTAGAACACTAATCTGTCCCTCACACCACCAGCAGGAACCTCTCCCCATACCAGTATGATATGATTTTAGAACACTAATCTGTCCCTCACAGCAGCAGCAGGAACCTCTCCCTATACCAGTATGAGATGATTTTAGTACACTAATCTGTCCCTCACACCAGCAGCAGGAACCTCTCCCTATACCAGTATGATATGGTTTTAGAACGCTAATCTGTCCCTTACAGCAGCAGCAGGAACCTTTCCCTATAGCAGTTTTTGAGATGATTTTAGAATGCTAATATATCCCCCACACCAGCACCAGGAACCTCTCCCTATAGCCCTATAGCAGTATGAGATGATTTTAGAACACTAATCTATCCCTCACAGCAGCAGCAGGAACCTCTCCCTATACCAGTATGAGATGATTTTAGAACACTAATCTGTCCCTCACACCAGCAGCAGGAACCTTTCCCTATACCAGTATGATATGATTTTAGAACACTAATCTGTCCCTCACAGCAGCAGCAGGAACCTCTCCCTATAGCAGTATGAGATGATTTTAGAACACTAATCTGTCACTCACAGCACCAGGAAGGAACCTCTCCCTATAGCAGTATGAGATGATTTTAGAAGGATGCTGGGTCACACGATGCACTGGCCAATCACAGCCATGCCATTAGAAATTCCCAACATGAACATGTGGTTGACAAATCTACAGAAATGATAAAAATTGTGTTACCATGGGGCAGAATCTCAAAAATAAATATTGGAGAAATGTGGAATCCATGCCATGAAGAATTAAGGGAGGCCTAACTCAGTATGAATATAGTGTTCCCAATAAACTTCTCAGTGAATCTGCCATAGATCTGTGCTCTGATATCACCAGCATGCTGTTTCTAAATAATTTAATAGAGCTGCAATTCTTCCTGAAAAAAATAAAATGTTCATTGCCACAGCATGTGAAGTCATGTAGGCATCATGTGGCCATGTCTTGTATGTTTATGAAGGTTGTAGAAGATTTCAAATATGACCAAAATCTTTATATTACAGGACACATCCCATCCATCTCCAGATGATGAGATGGAAGAACCCGACATCCCACTATGTGACATAATTCCTGATGATCCCGTAGTCACATTACAGTATGACACTTGTGAAGAAAGCCAAAATGAGAAAACTGGGGAAGTTCCACATCAGCAAAGAAACACTGACCCATGCAAAGCAAGTCCACATGAGAGCATTCTACACCAAGAATGTGACTCCTGCTCAGAGAAATATCAAGCTGTTCCTGACCTGAACACCTTATATAAGATAGAACCTCCACAAAATGACAAGGACCACCGTGACAATGTCAGAGAATGTGGCACAGAGATAGCTTCAGATGGACTCCAGAGGACTCACAGACAGGTATGTTTTCATGAACTGAATACAAAAAGTCTTGAAGGGATATTTTCCAGGAAGACCCAACAGATTTAGGTAGTGACCATTGTACTAGAGAAGAGAGCTTTACTACTGCCTAAATAGACCTTGAAGCTTTGCCCCATCAGAATAAAGTGACATAGTCTCTTGATAGAACAATTGTGACTTTAGCGATCACCCCTCCTATCTTAACACAGAACTATTCACTCATATGATTACTTTATGCTCATATGCATGAAGTAACCACTATCTTTGCAAATGATAATAATAATGATATCGTCTGTGGTTTTAGCAATCACCTCTCTTGTTTTACACGCAACACTGCATACTCTGATTTTTCTGATATATAAACTTATTGTTGATTCTATCCCCACAAATAATATGTGGGTTTACTAATCATTCCTCCTGTTCTTTACATAGCACTGTGCACTCTGATTTTTGTTGTTCAGATACAAAACTCGCCCCTGGATAAGTGGCTTTTGGTTTAGCTTTTGTTGTCCTTATGCAGCCTTCTCTTAACCTAAGTGCCTGCAATATAAAAGCACCATTCAAGCTTGAAACCATAGAATGCAGTTTATCTCACAGTTTTAAACTGGCCATCAATGGGACCAGCCAAAATTCAAACTACAGTATCTATGGGCAGGCTGGTTGTATTGATGTCAGTCCATCAATTGATTTCAGTACAACCACCCTGTTGGACTTTTGTGATCACTGCTGGTGGCTATAGCCGCTAGCAGTGATTGCTGTGTTCTTCTGGCAGTGAAGGTTCCCCACCAGCAGAACACATTAGCACTGAAGGAGAAATTGGCTGACTGTGTTGACAGGGGAATATTACATTCCTGGAATAGAGAAGCTCGTATTTACAAAATAGTTGACTGAAGTAAAAGTCAGTTTAATAAAATGAAATGGCAAAATCAATTTCCTTCTGTCATTCAGCTAATGTTTATCAAAGAGCAAAATACAAAATACAAAAATGTACACTCCTCCTCAATCTATTTATTGGGAACTCCTGTGCACCTGCTTTTCTTGCAATTATTTAATCACCCGAAAGGAGGCAGAAGCATGATGAATAAAATCATGACGGTGCAGATCAGGATCTTCAGTTGATGGTCACATCAAACATCAGAATGTGAAGAAATGTGATCTCAGTTATTCTAACCATTGCATGATTATTAGTGGCAGATGGGCCAATTCAGATATTTCAGTATCTGTTGAACTGCTGAAAATTTTATACACAACAATTTCCAGAGTTTACTCAGAATGGAGCAAAAGACAAAGAAAATCCAGGGTACGCTAGTTCTGAGAATGGAAGAGATTAGAGGAGAATAATCAGACAGGTTGGAGCTGACAGAAAGGGTGCATTCATTCATATAATCGATCTTTAAAACTGTGGTGAGCAGAAAAAGCATATCAGAATACACATCATATGAAACCCTGAGACGGATGGGCTACAACAGCAGAAGACCTTATCAGAGTTACTATCAATCAAGAACAGAAAGCTGTGGCTGCATTGGGTTCAGGATCATTAGATCCGAACAGGTAAAGAATGTAGAAATGTGGCCTGGTCTAGTGAATGGTCATTTTTCTGCTAAGGCACATAGATGATAGGCCAGTAACTGGATCAGAATCCGACAGGACACCTTGGGGATGTAGTAGAACAGAAGATTCCCAGCATGAATGTGCAGCTGACAAATCTACAGAAATGAAATCTCAAATACATATTTGAGGAAGGTGAAATCTATGACATGAAGAACTGAGGAAGACTTGACTCAGTATGAGTATAGTGTTCCTAATAAATTCCTCATTGAACATCCTGTATATCTGTGCTCCAATATTACCAGCATGTTGTTTCTGAAGAGTTGCATGTAGTCATCATTAGAGTTGAGCTTACACCTAGATGTTCTGGTTCTGCGGGTTCGGCCGAACTTCGCAAATAAGTTCGGGTTCGGCACCGAACTTGACCCCGGACCCCGAACACTATTGAAGTCAATGGTGACCCGAACTTTTGGGCACAAATTTGCTCTAAAAAGTCCTGGAAAGGGCTAGAGGGATGCATAAGGAAGCAAAATGGAGGTACGAGTATGACAAGTGCCCTGCAAACAAATGTAGATAGGGAAATAACTTAAAATCACATTAAAAAAATATTGACCGTGTGACCGTGGCGGTGTAGGTGGAAGTGGCGGTGGTGGAGTGGGAGGTAGCCAACACTGTTTTTTGTTTGTTTGTTTTTTTTCTAATTGGGGTAGCCCCCAAAATATTGAGACTTATTAAAAAAAAAACAGGAGCAGGAACCTCTCCCTATGCCAGTATGAGATGATTTTAGAACGCTAATCTCTCCCTCACAACAGGAGCAGGAACCTCTCCGTATACCAGTCTGAGATAATTTTAGAAAGCTAATCTATCCCTCACACCAGTGGCAGGAACCTCTCTCTATACCAGTATGATATGATTTTAGAACGCTAATCTGTCCCTCAACAGGAGCAGGAACCTCTCCCTACAGCAGTATGAGATGATTTTAGAACGCTAATCTGTCCCTCACACCAGCAGCAGGAACCTCTCCCTACACCAGTATGAGATGATTTTAGAACGCTAATCTGTCCCTCACAACAGGAGCAGGAACTTCTCCCTATACCAGTATGAGATGATTTTTTTTTTTATATTATATTTTATTGCGTTTTTACAAGGCAAACAAGGAATCAGACAAAGAATGCAAGAAATAGAACAACACAGAAAGGTATACACAGTATTGTCTAAAATAAAACAATATTGAGATGGGTAAGCATGTAGATTTTCATGGTCGACTAAGCACTGAGTAGAGGTGAAGAGGGGAGGGTAGCTACAGGGGGAAGTGGTGAGGGGGGGGAACAAGAATGGGCATTAACCAGAAAGGGGAGGGGGAAATGTCCAAGCGGGGAACAGACCAGGTGGTAAGTTGAGTCTAGGTGCTCGAGAGATCATATATCTATCTATGGAAGTCCATATAACGGAGGCTGTTATTTAATCCTGCTGACATAGTTCAGCCGACGCCATTCCATCATCTAGGAAGGGACTAGTGATGTTCTTTTGGGGTTTCCTGGAAAGATTTTAGTACCTGAGGATACTGTGGGCATTCAAATGGGTCCTGGACTAAGAGGGAGCTTGACTGCTCCTGACCTCAGATAGTCTTTATAGCGATCCTACTTTCTGTGGTAGTTATAGGTTAGATTTTGGTGTGAGTAGGAGGGAGCCCTATGCTCTAACCTCAAGTCCAGGTCTTCCTTTTTGATTAGCGACTGAAGATCTTGGTGTACTGGTCTTATAGTGGGGGGAGAGGGCAAAATCCAATGTCTGGAGGATGGCTCTTCTGGCTATGATGTAGCATGTGATGAGCCATAGGAAGTTGTCTTGAATAGTCCTGAGCTGGTGTATAGGGGGAGGTCCCGTAGGGGAGTTGTAAGAGCTAAATAGGAGAAAGTAGGGTTTTTTTATGGGGTCGCAAGTCGGTTACTAATGCCACCATGTTCTCAACATTGTCCCAGAAGCGAGCAATACTCTGGCATGACCAGAGTTTATGCAATAAAAATGGTTTTTGTTCATTGCACCAGTGGCATCTCTGACCGCAGTGAGTTGGGTCACATCTCTGGTATGGGACGTAAGCACGATGGATGATTTTAAATTGCTGTTCTCGCCAGAATTCGTTGGTGATGTAGGATCTGGTTATATTGTAACCCTTGAGTATGAGTTGGGAGGCATCCTGAGAATGTAGGTCCTTGTTCCATGCTGTGACTGTAGCAGATGACAGAGGTTTGTATAGGTGTGCAATTTTGAAGGTTTCCATATCAATGAGCGAGTCTATGAGGGAGCTCTCAAAACATTTGTCTTTTATGGGGCAAAGCTTGCTGACGTAGCTCAGGGCTTGGCATACATAAAGATGATGATGAGGGGGCAAGTTGTATTTGTCGGCAATGGTCCGGAATGCGAGAGGTGATCCCGTTGCAGTATCGTATAGATGAGCGAATAGGGTTAGACCCTTCCCTGCCCAAAGGGTGAAGATCGGTTGATTTGAGGCCGGAGAGAAGAGGGGGTGACCTCGGATCGGCAGATATTTGGAGATCTGCGAGGGAACGCCTAGCTTTTTCCTCGCTTCCCTCCAGGCCAATATTGTGTCTCTGATTAGTAGGTTATGTCTGAGGGCTGGCAGTAGGTGTTTGAACTCACAATGGAGTAGAGCTGTTAGGTCATAGGGGGCTACCACTTGAGTCTCTAGGTCGAGGTTCGAGTAGTGGGAACTGTGGGAGATCCAATCCAGGCTTGATCGAAGAAGACAAGACAAATTGTAGAGTCGTGTGTCTGGCAGGCTTGTCCCTCCCTCCTGTTTGGAGAGGAAAAGTTTTTGAAGCAATACCCTCGGTTTGTGACTGTGCCAAATGAATTTGGAAAGGGCCTTATGGAGCCTTTGTACATCTAAATGTCTCATCAACAAGGGGATGGTTTGCAGTGGATATAACAATTTAGGGAAGGAGACCATCTTGTAGAGGTGGCAGCGGCCAAAGAAGGAGGGGGGCAGTTTTGACCATGCTTCTAGCTGGGCTATAATTTTGGATACTACTGGGGGGAAATTGAGATGATAGAAGGAATGTGGGGTTCTACCTATCTTTATTCCCAGATATGTGATATGCAATTTGGCTATTTGGAAAGGGGAGTTGTTTGCCCAAGTCGGAAGTCTGGCTTGGTAGAGTGGCAGCACTTCACATTTTGCAAAGTTTATTTTGAGCCCCGAGCACTTTCTGAAGCGTGTAAAGATTTGTTGAATGCAGGGGATATCCGACTGCGGGTCAGAAGTAAAGATTAAAATATCATCTGCGAACAACACAGTTCTTAATTCCGTGTTCCCTATTTTAATACCGTGTAGCTTGGGGTGGGCGAGAAGATATATGGACAGGGGTTCTAGGGTGAGATTGAATAATAAGGGTGAGAGGGGGCACCCCTGCCTGGTGCCCTTATGGAGTGGTATTCTACTAGAGATGTTCCCGGCCGCTATGACTTGGGCTGTGGGGTTTGCGTACATAGTGGACACAAGATGTGAGAAAGGACCTGCAAAGCCAAAACTCTTGAGGACCAACCAGAGCCATCGGAAGCTGACATTGTCGAACGCTTTTTCAGCGTCAAACGTTATTATTGCATTTTACGAGGCTCGGCCGGTCCCCCCTTGATCCAGCACCGCCAGGACCCTCCTGATGTTAGAGACCGCTGAGTGGCCCTGCGTGAAGCCCGCTTGTACCGGGTGTATAATGCTGGGCATGATGGTTGCTAGTTTACTGGCCATAATCTTGGAGAGCAGTTTGGAGTCCAGGTTCAGTAGGGAGATTGGGCGGTATGAACCGGGCTCCGTGGGATTCTTGTCCTTCTTGGGTATTCGTTTTATGTGGGCTTGGTATCCTGAGGGGAGGTATGGGGCACCGTCTAGAATTTGTTGGAATACTTTAGCCAGGGTGGGGGCTAGGGAATCTGCATTTAATTTATAGAACTCTGAGGTGAAGCCGTCAGGGCCTGGTGCTTTTCCTGGGGATGGGGATTTGATCACTGCTATAATTTCCGTTGAAGTGATTGGAGCGTTCAGACCGGCTAGTTGCACTTCGGTTACCGCCGGGAGGGAGAGCTGGTCCAGGAATTGCTGGGCTGCTTGCTCGTCGATGGGGTCCCGGGAATAGAGGGCTGTATAGTATTGTTCGAGAATGGCATTTATACCTTTTGGTGAAGAGACCAATTCCCCATTGGAGTTCTTAAGGGCTGCTATATGCGAAGGGGCATGAGTGCCCCTGCATAGGCGGGCTAGCAGTTTTCCGGGTTTGTTTCCATATTTATGGAAACTTAGTTCTGTAATGGATTAGTGCAGCTTTTCCTGCTCCTCTGCCCATGTGTCGAATTGTGATTTGGCTGTTTGCCATTGTGCCCTGTGTTCGGGGGAGTTTAAGAGATTCAACTGTGCCTGAGCTGCTCTCAGTGCAGCACTAGCCACCGTATACTCCCTCTTGACTCGTCTTTTATGGGCAGAGGAGCAGGAAATGATCTGCCCCCTAAGGACCATTTTGCCTGCCTCCCAAAGGATGCTTGGATCAGTGGCATGTTCCCGATTATTGTGTAGGTAATCATCCTATGTGTATTGTAGGGTTTTGCGGAGGAATTGATTTTGTGCCAAATAAGAGGGGAATCGCCAAACCCGAGGTTGGGGGCCCATGCCCTGGATTTCTATTGAGACAGGGGCATGGTCGGAGATAGCTATTTCATGAATGGTGGGGTTGGCAGTAAGATCGGCTAGTTCTTGGTTAGCAAAAAGGTAGTCAATCCTAGATAATGTATTATGCGGGTGGAAAAAGAAGGTAAATTCCCTACCCATAGGGTTAGCCTGTCTCCACAGGTTCATGAGGCTTAGATTCTCTGCGAAGCAGGCCAACGGGGTGGCAGATTGCGATGGTTGTGTAGGGGTTCTGCCTCTTGATTTGTCTTCCGACATGTCAAGAACCTGGTTGAAATCGCCTCCTAACAAAAGGGGCATATGGATATATGAGGCTAATGTTGATGTTAGGCATTGGTGAAAGGCTTTTGAGGGCGAGTTTGGGGCATAAACGGTACATAGTACCCAATCGCGGGTGCCTGTTTTCAGATTGACTACAAGGATACGACTGTCTTCATCAGTGTTATGAGAGCTTAGCTCACAGGGAAGGGCTTTGTTTATGAGTATGAGTACACCGGCTCTGCCTTTGACAGCTGGGGACCCCACTACTTAACCTACCCATAATTTATGCATACGGTGAAAATCTACTGGCGTTAGGTGGGTTTCTTGCAGTATTGCTATGTCAGCTTTTAGGCATTTGAGATGCCTCAGAACTGCCATGCGTTTCTGGGGCGAACGCAGGCCCTTCACGTTCCACGACACCACTTTCATGTTATGGGGGCATGGAATGGGAAAGAATAGTGTATAGAAATGTGGCTCATAGGTGAGGGTGTGGGAAGGGTTCTTGGTAGTGAGGGCCGGCCTATCTCTGGAGGGAGCTGACCTAGAATTAACTGTCGGCTTGGACGGGGGTGGACAGAAGGGGGGTATGGCCCAACAGGGACAGAGTAGGAGGTGAGGGTAGGGATAGCTTGTGGAAGCCTGTACTTCTCTTTTTTCCACATGTGGGTATGTCAAGCTTGGGACAGCCTTACCGGGAGAGTTGAAAAGGTTGCTCGCTGTGGTGACTGTTATAGTCCATCCCTGGGGAGTCCAGTGAAGTGGTGGGGGGGAGACGGGTTGTAAAGGCGACCCCGGGTGCCAGATGGTCATCGCTTGGTTTCCTTGCTGGCGACAGGTATCTTGGCACCGGGAGTCCATGAGCAATTGGAGAGCAGTGTATAATAGAAGAACAGTGGTGGCAGGTGGGAGCCTTGTTGCCTTGTGGGATAAGCGTAGAACGAGAGCTTTAAATCATCTACTTATTTGTATGATGCGCAATTCAGGTCAATCCATGTTTGGTAACTTGGAGCGACGTTGTCTCTTTGGGGGATCCTTCCTGGGGCTGCGTTGGTCCTGGGGCATGAGTGATGTCGGTGAAGAGGGAGCCTCCGTCATATCCATCGGGATGTGAAAATAATCTTGCAAGTAATGAGAGGCCTCCTCCGAGTGTGTGAATGATTTTTGCTCCCCTTGTTGGGTCATGAAACGGAGGGTTACAGGATAGGATAGAGAGAATTTAACTCCCTTCTGGAAGAGTGCCTGGCATATCGGCTGGAAGGCTTTTCTGTGACGTGAGACTTCTTGGGAGTAATCTGCGAACATTAGGAACTTGTGCCCATCTATCTGAAGTGATTTTGAGTTACGATACAAGCTCAGGATCAGGGATTTGTCCATGTAATTCAAATAGCAGACAATAATTGGCCGTGGTGTGCGCCTGTCATTGGACGGGGTGCCTAGGCGATGCGCCCTCTCTATCACACATGAAGAGGAAATTCCTAGTGCTGATGGTATGCACTTAGAGCAGAGGTTATGCAGTGAGTCGGTGTTGTATGACTCCCGCAAGCCCACAATCCTCAGGTTATTGCGTCTTGACCGGTTCTCTAGGTCATCCAGTTTTTCCAAGACATATTGTTGCGTATTTACGGTCTGTTGCTAAAATGATCTTGCGCTCTGCATCTCGTAGTCAATATCTGATATACGTGATTCAAGGTCGTTGAGGCGCTTTGAATGGTCTCCAAGTTCTTTGCGTAGCTTGGTTATCCCATTTGCTATTGCTTTGTCCACTGTGGCCCTTATGGTCGGCAGTATCAATGCTGCCACTGCTTGTGCCAGGCCAGCGTATTGATCCTCCATGAACGCTGGGGCCGGAACAAAAATAGACTGGGGAACGAAGGTAGCAGGTGTGGCGCCAACGTTCATGGGAGAGTGATCGTTCTGTGAGATCGGAGCAGTCGTGGCAGCTTGAACGAACTAAGCACTCACCGAACCTGCGGACGGGGCAGGCTGAGGTGCAGCCGCCATGTTTGTCTCCCGCGGTTGTGCAGGGGCCGAGTCCTGGCGTGGACCTGCATCTGACTGTTGAGGGCCGTGTAGGACATAACGATCCATGCCTGAGGGTGCTTCCCAGCAGAGGATGGTATTTGTGGTCACTGGGGCAGACGCAGGCTGGCTTTTTTGCAGATTTTAGTGCCTTCTTCCCGGAGGAGCTGACTCGTGCTTCCTCACATGAAGGGGCCGTAACCGGAAGTATGAGATGATTTTGGAATGCTCATCTTTCCCTCACACCAGCAGCAAGAACCTCTCCCTATACCAGTATGAGATGATTTTAGAGCACTAATCTATCCCTCACAACAGGAGCAGGAACCTCTCCCTATACCAGTATGAGATGATTTTAGAACGCTAATCTGTCCCCCACAACAGCAGCAGGAACCTCTCCCTATACTAAGTATGAGATGATTTTAGAACGCTAATCTATCCCTCACACCAGTGGCAGCATCCTCTCCCTACCTACACTAGTATGACATAATGGGACATGCAGCGCTGACTACGTGACTCCAGCTTATATAAAGGCTGGGGTCACATGATGCACTGGCCAATCACAGCCATACCATTAGTAGGCATGGCTGTGATGGCTTCTAAGGACAAACGAGTGAAACACTTGTTGATTGGCTGCCCTGCAGCTATTCAATAGGCGCAAAAAAATACCCGAACCCAGAACCCGAACTTTTTCAAAAATGTCCGGGTTCGGGTTCAGGACACGGACACCCCAAAGTCTGGTACGAACTTTACAGTTCAGGTTCGTTCAACTCTAGTCATCATATGTCTGTGTTTTGTGCGTTTATTAAGGCTGTAGAAAAGGTTAAATCTGACCAAACTCTTGATATTACAGGGCATGTCCTCAACATCTCCAGATGATGAGAAGGAAGAATACAGCATCCCACCATGTGACAAGATTCCTGATGACTCCAGAGTCACATCACAGCACCACACTTATGAAGAAAACCAAAATGAGAAAACTGAGGAAGTTCCACATCATCAAAATAACTCTGATACCTACAAAGCAAGTTCACATGAGAGCAGTCAAGAATGTGACTCCTCCTCTGAGGAATCTAAAGCTAAACCTGACACTAACACCTCATCAAAGATAGAACCCCTGCAAAATGACAAGTGTCCCTGTGACAATGACAGAGAAGGTGGCAAAGAGGTGGATTCACGTGGACTCCAGAGGACTTGCAGACAGGTAGGGTTTATGTTTGCAGAAAAGCTAAATTCAAAATGTCTGGAGGGATTTTTTTTACAGGAAGATGCAACAGATTAAAAGTGACCACTGCACTAGAGAAGAGAGCTTTAGCACTGCCTACATGGACCTTTAGTACTATTGTATACAACTTAAAAAGATTAGATCACTAGTCATAGTGTGTCTATGTTTTGTATGTTTATAATGGGTTTAAAAGGTTTATATCTGACCAAAATCTTAATATTACAGGACATGTCCTGCCCACCACCAGATGATGATATGGAAGAATACAACATCCCGCCATGTGACACGATTCCTGATGACTCCAGAGTCACATTACAGCACGACACTTGTAAAGAAAACCGAAATGAGAAAACTGAGGAAGTTCCACATCATCAAAGCAACACTGACACCTACAAATCAAGTTCACATGAGAGCATTCTACACCAAGAATGTGACTCTTCCCCTGAGAAAACTAAAGGTGAACATGACCTTAACACATCCCTGAAGTCAGAACCCCAACAAAATGACAAGGGCCTCTGTGATAATGGTGGAAAAGGTGACATAGAGATAGCTTCAGTTGGACTCCAGAGGACTCACATACAGGTGAGGTTTATGTTTGCACAAACTGAATACAAAATGTCTGGAAAAACATTTTCCAGAAAGACCCAACAGTTTGAGGGATTTACATGGAAGTGACTCCTGCACTAGTAAAAGAGCTTAACCATTGCCCTAATATACCCTGATATTTTGCCTATTCAGAACAAAGTAACAGAGTCTTGATAGGTCTCCCAAAGCACTTACCCTCACCTTTCCTACTGTCCTCCCTAGTGACAGCTCATACACTGGTTCTACATCTTCATTTTTTAGTAATACTACTGTACCTTCCCGGAAAAGAAAAGCTCAGATTTACAAAACAGTTCACTGAAGGCAAATTAAAAGTCAGTTGAATATAATTGAATTGCAGAATCAATTTCCTTCTGTAATGTGACCGAAACAAAAAGTGTCATAAAACCAGATGCCAACAATCTGGGGAAATCTGGACCTCTCTCTTTGTATGTTTATAAGGGGTTACATAGGTCCGGGAGTTCTGGCTGCTGATCTCCTGGTCATTCAGCTAATATTTATTAGAAAGCAAAATACAAAATACAAAAATTTACACTCCTCCTCAATCTATTTATTAGGCAATCCTGTACACCTGCTTTTCCTGTAATTATATAATCAGCCGATAATGAGGCAGCAGAACAATGAATAGAATCATGAAGGTGGAGATCAGAAGCTTCAGTTGATGTTCACATCGAACTCCAGAATGGGAACAAATGTGATCTCAGTTACTCTAACCATGGCATGAATATTAGTGCCAGATGGGCCAGTTTGATTATTTCAGTATCTGTTGATCTGCTGAGAATTGTATGCACAATTTCCAGAGTTTACTCAGAATGGTGCGAAAGACAAATAAATAATCCAGTGAGCGCCAGTTCCAAGAATGGAAGAGATAAGAGAAGAATGACTAGACTGGTTGGAGCTGACTGGCAGCATTCATTCAGATAATCAAAAATTTACACCTATAGTGAGCAAAAAAAGCATTTTTCTGTTTCAATACTTTATTGAGGTTTTAAGTATGAGAATTATACAAAAGAAGAAATTACAATATCTATTGTACAATAAAATGATGGCATGAATACATACAATGACATTGCAATGGTGAAGCACCAACTGCATGTTATAGTTGTGTACAGCTGTCGGCGATCAAACATCAATTTGTATCAGCAGAATATTGATAACCTGAGATAATAAAATATAAAAGCGCAGTATTCAGTGGATCTCAATAGAATGAGGGACTCTGTAAGCATGGGTCAAGAATATGCAAAATACAATTTAGATAACGGAGCAGAGGTACCGGAGGATCCACTCGCCAAGCTGGGATCCGACAAGGTGGCCCAGCTTATATGTGGGAGCAAGGACCTTACGGGACCCCCGCTTTAGCATTCAGAAAAAGAAGAAAGTCCTATAGAGGTAAAAGAAAGAAAGGCACTGACCAAGAAGGGAGGTAGGTGGGATAATGGGAGGGATAGGAAAGAGGGGGTTATCTCCAGAGGGGGGCACTGACCACAAGTTGCACATAGGTGTGTGGGCCTAGTGTGGGAGTTTCACCTATTATCTACAACCAATGTGTGGTCCCAGTCTGGTGGTAATCCCAGATCTGTCCAAGGTTGCCAAAGCTTTTCAAATTTGGAGAGTTTGTTGAGATGGATGGCCTCGATTTTGGCATGTACAAATGCCTGATTGATCCGGTGCTTAACTGGGACCATAGACAGCGTGGTAGTTTTCCAAGCCTTAGCAATGGATTGTTTAGCGGCTGTTGTCACATATAGTAACAGCTTAAATTGTCTCTGGGTTAACTCATGGGGTTTACCATTCAGGAGGGCCGCTACAGGATCTAGTGATAACAGCGTATCAAATATATGGGATAGGAGTTGGAAGACTTCAGACCATAGGTTACGGGCTATATGGCAGTCCCACCAAATGTGCATGTTCATGCCCTGGACCGAGCATCCTCGGAAGCATGATGGTGAATAATTCGGGAGGAATTTAGATATCCTGGAGGGGACCAGGTATCACCTGGTGAGCATTTTGTAATTAGTTTCCAGGGCGACAATATTGGGTGAGGCCGATTTGGTGGCCTGCCAGATTTGGTTCCAGTTTAAGTCGTCGCTGCAGACGGGGAGATCTTTCTCCCATTTCTCGACATCTGTGGGAGGCGTTGTGGTAGAGGCGGATAAAAGTAATGATTATATGTCAGAAATAAGGCCTTGTTTATGGGGGTCAGAGAGACATGCTTGTTCAAACAACGAGAGAGATGGAACTGATCTATCCGGGGGAGAATATTGTGAGTAGAAATGGTTTATTTGCAAGTATCTGAAAATTTCTGTGGGGGGTAGATGATGAGTCTCACATAGGGCCTGAAAGGGTTTGATAGTATTAGAACTGTATAAATGATGAGCCCACAGGAGACCAGCTCCTGACTAGAGTTGAGCGAACCTCTGGAAGTTCGGGTTCTGGTCTGGACAGAACCCGAACATTCGCACGGACCCCGAACCCCATTGAAATCAATGGGGACTCGAACTTTTAGGCACAAAAATGACTGTAAAAAAGTCCTGGAAAGCCCTAGAGGGCTGAAAAAGGAAGTAAAATGGGGGTAAGAGTACGGCAAGTGCCCTACAAAAAAATGGGGATAGGGAAAATAAATTAAAATCAAATAAAAAATGGGAAGGGGGGTGGATGTGGAGTAGGAGCCTAGAGGTTGACTAGGCCGTGGGGGGAAGGGTAAAAAATAAACTAAAATTAAATAAAAGGGATAGGGGTAAAAAAACATCCCGTGAACGGCATGAGAATGGGGGTAAAATGAAGGAAAAAGTCGGGAGATCCCGAAAGGTCCTGAAAAAATGTCAGTAAAAACACGGATTTTCAAGCTCAGGGGTAACTAAAGTTACCCCAAGCCCCAGGCACGCTTACAAGCCCAAGACAGGTCTGGTCTTGGGCTTGAAGGTCTCCAAGCGAGTTGAGATCAGTCCTCGACCAGAGGACACCCGAGTAGTAAATATGTCAAGATTATGATAGTTTGGGAAAGTCCGGGATACACTCTGAGTAGTAGATGGGG
>BLSH010197267.1:41991-52259 GCA_018402905.1 Glandirana rugosa | reverse complement strand
ACACTAGCAGCAGGAACCTCTCCCTATAGCAGTATGAGATGATTTTAGCACACTGAAATGTCCCTCACACCAGCAGCAGGATCCTCTCCCTATACCAGTATGAGATGATTTTAGAACAATAATCTGTCCCTCACACCAGCAGCAGGAACCTCTCCTTATGGCAGTATGAGATGATTTTAGAACACTAATCTGTCCCTCAAAGCAGCAGCAGGAACCTTTCCCTATAGCAGTATGAGATGATTTTAGAACAATAATCTATCCCTTACACCAGCAGCAGGAACCTCTCAGTATACCAGTATGAGATTATTTTAGAACACTAATCTGTCCCTCACATCAGCAACAGGAAACTCTCCCTATACCAGTATGAGAAGATTTTAGAACAGTAATCTGTCCCTCATAGCAGCAGCAGGAACCTCTCCCTATAGCAGTATGATATTATTTTAGAACAATAATCTATCCCTCACACCAGCAACTGGAACCTCTCCCTATAGCAGTATGACATGATTTTAGAACACTAATCTGTCCCTCACACCAGCAGCAGGGACCTCTCCCTATGTCAGTATGAGATGTTTTTAGAACAATAATCTGTCCCTCACACCAGCAGCAGGAACCTTTACCTATACCAGTATGAGATGATTGTAGAACAATAAGCTGTCTCTCACAGCTGCAGCAGGAGTATCTCCCTATAGAAGATTGAGATGATTTTAGAACAGTAATCTGTCTCTCACAGCAGCAGCAGGAACCTCTCCCTATAGCAGTATGAGATGATTTTAGAACAATAATCTATCCCTCACACTAGCAGCAGGAACCTCTCCCTATAGCAGTATGAGATGATTTTAGCACACTGAAATGTCCCTCACACCAGCAGCAGGATCCTCTCCCTATACCAGTATGAGATGATTTTAGAACAATAATCAGTCCCTCACAGCAGCAGCAGGAACCTCTCCCTATAGCAGTATGAGATGATTTTAGAACACTAATCTGTCCCTCACACCAGCAGCAGGAACCTCTACCTATAGCAGTATGACATGATTTTAGAACACTAACCTGTACCTCACACCAGCAGCAGGAACCTCTACCTATAGCAGTATGAAATGATTTTCGAACAGTAATCTGTCCCTCACACCAGCAGCAGGAACCTCTCCCTATACCAGTATGAGATGATTTTAGAATAATAATGTGTCCCTCACAGCAGAAAAAGGAACTTTTACCTATAGCAGTATGAGATGATTTTAGAACACTAATCTGTCCCTCACACCAGGAGCAGGAACCTCTACCTATAGCAGTATGAAATGATTTTCGAACAGTAATCTGTCCCTCACACCAGCAGCACTAACCTCTCCCTATACCAGTATGAGATGATTTTAGAACAATAATCTGTCCCTCACACCAGCAGCAGGAACCTCTCCCTATAGCAGTATGAGATGATTTTAGAACACTAATCTGTCCCTCAAAGCAGCAGCAGGAACCTTTCCCTATAGCAGTATGAGATGATTTTAGAATAATAATCTATCCCTTACACCAGCAGCAGGAACCTCTCAGTATACCAGTATGAGATTATTTTAGAACACTAATCTGTCCCTCACATCAGCAGCAGGAACCTCTCCCTATACCAGTATGACATGGTTTTAGAACACTAATCTGTCTCTCACACCAGCAGCAGGAACCTCTCCCTATAGCAGTATGATATGATTTTAGAACAATAATCTGTCCCTCACACCAGCAGCAGGGACCTCTCCCTATAGCAGTATGAGATGATTTTAGAACACTAATCTGTCCCTCACACCAGCAGCAGGAACCTCTCCCTATAGCAAAATGAGATGATTTTAGAATACTAATCTGTCCCTCACAACAGCAGCAGGAACCTCTCCCTATAGCAGTATGAAGTAATTTTAGAACACTGATCTGTCTCTCACACCAGCAGCAGGAACCTCTCCCTATAGCAGTATGATATTATTTTAGAACACTAATCTGTCCCTCACACAATCAGCAGGATCCTCTCCCTATACCAGTATGAGATGATTTTAGAACTATAAGCTATCCCTCACAGCAGCAGCAGGAACCTCTCCCTATAGCAGTTAGAGATGATTTTAGAACACTAATCTGTCCCTCAGACCAGCAGCAGGAACCTCTACCTATAGCAGTATGACATGATTTTAGAACACTAACCTGTACCTCACACCAGCAGCAGGAACCTCTACGTATAGCAGTACGAAATTATTTTTGAACAGTAATCTGTCCCTCACACAGCAGCAGGAAACTCTCCCTATACCAGTATGAGATGATTTTAGAACAATAATGTGTCCCTCACAGCAGAAGCAGGAACCTCTCCCTATAGCAGTATGAGATGATTTTAGAACACTAATCTGTCCCTCACACCAGCAGCAGGAACCTCTACCTATAGCAGTATGAATTGATTTTCGAACAGTAATCTGTCCCTCACACCAGCAGCAGGAACCTCTCCCTATACCAGTATAAGATGATTTTAGAACAATAATCTGTCCCTCACACCAGCAGCAGGAACCTCTCCCTATAGCAGTATGAGATGATTTTAGAACACTAATCTATCCCTCAAAGCAGCAGCAGGTACCTCTCCCTATAGCAGTATGAGATGATTTTAGAACAATAATCTATCCCTTACACCAGCAGCAGGAACCTCTCAGTATACCAGTATGAGATGATTTTAGAACACTAATCTGTCCCTCACATCAGCAGCAGGAACCTCTCCCTATACCAGTATGAGATGATTTTAGAACAGTAATCTGTCCCTCATAGCAGCAGCAGGAACCTCTCCCTATAGCAGTGTGATATTATTGTAGAACAATAATCTATCCCTCACACCAGCAACTGGAACCTCTCCCTATAGCAGTATGAGGTGATTTTAGTACACTAATCTGTCTCTCACACAAGCAGCATGAACCTCTCCCTATAGCAGTATGATATGATTTTAGAACACTAATCTGTCTCTCACACCAGCAGCAGGAACCTCTCCCTATAGCAGTATGAGATGATTTTAGAATTATAAGCTGTCCCTCACAGCAGCAGCAGGAACCTCTCCCTATAGCAGTATGAGATGATTTTAGAATAGTAATCTGTCCGGCACAGCATCAGCAGGAACTTCTCTCTATAGCAGCATGAGATGGTTTTAGAACACTAATCTATCCCTCACACCAGCAGCAAGAACCTCTCCCTATAGCAGTATGAGATGATTTTAGAACACTAATCTGTCCCTCACACCAGCAGCAGGAACCTCTCCCTATAGCAGTATGAGATGATTTTAGAACAGTAATCTGTCCCTCAGAGCAGCAGCAGGAACCTCTCCCTATAGCAGTATGAGATGATTTTAGAACACTAATCAGTCCCTCACAACAGCAGCAGGAACCTCTCCCTATAGCAGTATGAGATGATTTTAGATCACTAATCTGTCTCTCACACCAGCAGCAGGAACCTCTCCCTATAGCAGTATGAGATGATTTAAAACACAAATCTGTCCCTCACACAAGCAGCAGGAACTTCTCCCTATACCAGTATGAAATGATTTTAGAACTATAAGCTGTCCCTCACAGTAGCAGCAGGAACCTCTCCCTATAGCAGTATGAGATGATTTTAGAACACTATGCTGTCCCTCACACCAGCAGCAGCAACCTCTCAAAATAGCAGTATCAGAATATTTTAGAACACTAATCTGTCCCTCACACCAGCAGCAGGAACCTCTCCCTATAGCAGTATGAGATGATTTTAGAACACTAATCTGACCCTCACACCAGCAGCAGGAACCTCTCCCTATACCAGTATGCTATGATTTTAGAACACTAATCTTTCCCTCACAGCACCAGGAAACTGTACCTACTCCAGTATCAGATGGTTTTAGAACGCTAATCTTTCTCCTCACAGCTCCGCCCGGAACTTGTCTGTAATGCAGGATGAGATGATATTAAAACGCTTATCTTTCCCTCACAGCACTAGGAAACTGTGCCTACACCAATATCAGATGTTTTTTGAATTCTAATCTTTCGACTCACAGCGCTGCCAGGAACCTGTGTGTAATGCAGGATGAAATGATATTAGAACGGTAATCTATCCCTCACAGCGGCGGTAGCATCCTCTCCCTACACTAGCCTGAGAGCATGTGACACGTGGCACTACGTGACTCCAGCTCATATTGAGGCTGTGTCACATGATGCACTAGCCAATCACAGCCATGCCATTAGTAGGCATGGCTGTGATGGCTTCTAAGGGCAAACGAGTGAAACGCTTGTTGATTGGCTGCCCTGTCGCTATTCAACAGGCGCCAAAAATAGTCTGGGTCACATGATGCACTGGCCAATCACAGCCGTGCCATTAGTAGGCATGGCTGTGATGGCTTCTAACGGCAAATGAGTGAAACGCTTGTTGATTGGCTGCCCTGCAGCTATAGAGAAGGCGCAAAAAATACCCGAATCCCGAACCCGAGCCCAAACTTTTTCTCAAATGTCCGGTTTTGGGAAACGGACACCCCAAAGTCCGTTATGAAACTGAACTTTACAGTCCTGGTTCGCTCAACTCTAGTGGTTGACACTGTCTCTGCTGTGCCAGCAGGGGGAACTGCAGAACAGACTGTAACTGAAAGTGTGATGGCTGGTGCAGAGGTTAACCCCCAAAAGAGAGGACCAGACAAGGGCGAACACACAGCAGAGATTGGGTCCATGACTCCCAAAAGTAATGCTGATATGGAGTGTCAATGTGATGTCACTGGTGATGTTCTGGAGCAGGTCACTGCTGCTGAACCTGAGAAGTTGGTTATAAGTACAGCATCTGGCAGCGCTCTGATAAAGCACCAGGCTGTGCTTACCTCCAGCTGGGAGAAGCTTCTGTTAAGCAGTACAACTTCTCAAATCTCATCATGTGAATCTCTCTGGATCCCCAGTGTAATGGAAGTCCCCAGGTCGGACTTGGGGTTTGAATCAAAGGCCTGGTTTGTAACCAGAACACTCAGGGAGTTGCTTGAATGCTGGAACATAAGCCATGCGATACCCGTGCATCTTTTCTACAGTTCGATGGGCCGGTTACTGCGGAGTGCCACTAGATGGAGCACTGGATGGCAGGTGGTACAGCCCAAAGAAAAACAAGAAAGGAATGACTTATTCCTGCATTTGTTACTCTTGTTAAAAGTTACACTTGGGTATGTTGCTGGGGTACTTCCGGTAAAAGTGTTATCTGGGAGAGGTTTCAGAGAGCTCAAAAGTAAAGGGTTGTCGGGACAGTTGCTGGAGGAGGATCATGTGCCAGTGAAATTGGTAAATAGTGATGTTGCCATGGGAGACAACCACTCCACTTTGTGTGATTCCCCTCCAGAAACTGCCTTTCAGAACACTGGTGAAACAAATTCTGATAAAGGTGTTGATGTTTCTAACAATGAGGAAAAGTGCAACGTACTTGTAAATTTTTTGGTTACCCTGGGTACCAACAAAAATAAGGGTAGGAAGGAAAAGGAACACCGCTCAAGGGATGATTACCTCTAAATTGAACAGCCGTGTGTGCCGAATTTCTCAGGTGCTGGCTTGATAGGCAGAGATTTACAGACAGAAATAAGGCTGGAAAGCCGCACTCCGAGATCCAAACTCCAATTTATTAATAATCGGTATAGATACAGCTCATAAGCGAACTACAAGTCCAAGCCGCTGACGCATTTCACACCCACCACTACCTTGGTGCTTAGTCATAGCCTGACTTAATAATGAAGAATGCATATATATATATATATATATATATATATATATATATATATATATACACACAAGTGTGATTGATTGAAACACCTGAAACAATTTAATGCAATGTGGGTATGCTACATCTTTTTAAAGGGAAAAACAGGGTAAGTAGACTGTGAGTCAAGATAAAATGTACAAACACACATGTAAGCTCCATCCCCTGATTTAACACAAACCCACACATTATTCAGTTAAACAAAAAGAAAAAGAAGAAAATGTGAAAAAGAAAAAATATAAAAAAGAAAAAAATATATATAACAAAAGAAAGTATATGTATAATATGCATAATATAATTAAATGAACTGTACACATATTGACATTCTCTTTCACATTAATGTGTATACGTATATTGTATCATATCGTATCATATGACATGCACACTCCAATATAAAACCACTAAGGGTAAAAAAAACCCCTGAAGTTTTCTAAAATAACACTACATATGGTGCAATGGATAGACCCACAAGATGGCGGGCCACCCACGGAACGATTATCCTAATCTATCTTACGATCTGAGTTCAATATATATGTTTATGTGCAAAATTAACATTAATCAATGAATAGATAGATAAAGACCAACATTTTAGCACAGGGTGAAAAACCTTCGGCACCATTATGACTCGAAGAAAGTTATAAATAAAACATTTTTATAAATGTAAATTATAATTTATAAATAATGCTACACCCAGTAAATAGCTCCCAGTCACATAGTAACCAGAGTCATGTATTCCACCCGAGAAAAAAATGTGTCAAGGGTGTAGGTGATTATTGTAGGGCTACTAAGCAACTCTAAATAAATGAGTTGAAATGGCAGAGACGATAAACCACAGGACCACAAGGAGACACGGAATCACAAAAAACGAAAATTCATGAATCGCAAAGAACGCATGAGGGCGAAAAAACAAAAGAACACATAAAAATAAAAAATAAAAAAGGCAAAAAATACAACGCAAATCCTGCAATAGACCTACCAAAGGGGGAGGGGACTCCAGATACATACAAAAGAAGCAATTATCATTCATAAAAATGTGACACATCCCACTCGAAGTTAAGTCCGAGGGGTTGTCTAGTATTCATTTTAAAGATCCAATAAACTTCCCTCTTGCAGAGTAATCTGAATTTGTCACCTTCCCTCTTGGGCAAGGAAACCTTCTCCAGTCCCTAAATACGAAGATCTTTCACATCTTTATCATGGTAAACATTCCAATGTCTAGCCACATTAGTATTCTTATTCACAGAGATATCATATAAGTGGTCCTGGAATCTATCTCTCATCCTCCTGATAGTACGGCCCACATATTGGACTGAGCATGCCTCACATGTGATCATATATACCACAAATTTGGTATTACAATTAATGAAAGAAGTGCTCCTATAGTCACTATCAGATGTGATAGAATGCAATACGTTCCCCCTTTTAATGTGTAAGCAACAAGTGCAATGGTTAGCTCCACAAGGGAATGTGCCTTTAAATTGATACCAATGGGACGGAGATTGCTTGCTAAAAAACAGGGTGAGAGAGACGGAATTACCTATTGTGGGAGCCCTTCGTGACACTGACCTTATGCCTTTTGAAAGAATTTCCGCATAAATAGGATCACTAAACAGAACCGGAATGTATCTATTGACTATACCTTTAATTGATTTAAACTCCAAACTATAGGGAGTAGAGAAGACTGGAGTATCCATCATTTCCATGAAAAAATAAAATGATGTGGGTTGGCACTGCCAGAGAATTATTAAAGTGCTTAAATGAGGCACAAATAGATCTGTGGAGATGTTCCTCAAGGTGTCTAAAGTGCTCTTTATGGAGTGAAATAAAGTGGATGTAAATAATATAACGCTACTAAAAGTGACTCAATAAATAGATAAATGAAATAGAAATAAAATGAAGCTTTAAAAGTGCAACTGATGGTTATGAGGCCATCTAGTGGCCAAATGAAAAAACACCAAAACGAAAAAGATGCATATGTAAATGTCTGAATAAATAAATACATATACTGTATATCAGGGTGTGCATGCCAGGGGTGATGGTACAAGAGGTGACACAGAGGTTCTCCCCTTCCTTTGACACACACCCCACTTACCCCTAGGATCGGTACAGTCTGTCAGCGGTCTAATAAGGTATCCCAGTTGAGAGATAGATGCCAAGTCCTTGTTGTTTTCAGACGCTAGCCCGCGTCTCAATCCACAGTGGTTAGGGTATTCATGTAAAGAGATAATGGTTTCCATAGTGTAGGGTATCAAGCAAATTGGTAGGAAAGGGAATCAACTACTTACAGTGGAGAAGTCAGAAACCGGAGCTTCCTTGCGTTCCAAGAACAAACCGGAAGTGCGTGTGACGCTCTTAGCTTCTGCTTACGCATTTCGTCATAGCGACGTCATCGGAGGGGGCGCCCTCTACATGCACCTTCTGGCTTATATACACATCTTGGTAACCCAGCAACCAATGGTCAGGTGGTTTGTAGCGGCCATATTGGTGCTCCTTAACCCGACCAGATCCGCGCTATAGCCAAAGTACGGCTCCAGCGCGGATCTGAAATGCCGGGTGGACGTCCATGGACATCCTGGCCATGTGCGCGCTCCTGGCGCGCACTCACAGGCAGCGGCGGCGCGCGCATGTGCCCACCGCACGATGCGTGGCCGTGCCCGCAGGTCGGGCAGACTCGATGTCCGCCCGAGACCCGCAATCCCCTGTCAGACCTGCAGAACGGGGAACCGCCGTTGTAAACACAGCGGTTCTCCGTTCTGTTGAAGGGGACATACCAGATCTACTGATCCCTGTCACTGGGATCAGTTAGATCTGTTATGTCCCAACCAGCCCCGCCCCCAGAACACACCCAGGGAACATTGTTAACCCCTTCACTGCCCCCTGCTGGTTAACCCCTTCACTGCCAATGACATTTATACAGTAATCAGTGGACATTTAAATTTCTGATCTCTGTATAAATGTCATTGGTCCCAAAAATGTGTCAAAAAAGTCCGACATAACCACCCCAATATCGCAGTCCCGATAAAAATCGCAGATCGCCGCCATTACTAGTAAAAAAAAAAAATAATAAAAACGCCATAAATCAATTCCGATAATTTGAAGACGCAATAACTTTTGCACAAACCAATCAATATACGCTGATTGTGATTTTTTTTTACCAAAAATATGTAGAAGAATATATATCGGCCAAAACTGTTGAATCATTTTTATTTTTTAATTTTTTTTTGGATATTTATTATAGCAAAAAGGACTCTTTGTTTGTTTATAGCGGCGATCAGAATTGACGCAGAGGGGATCAAATACCACCAAAAAAAAACTCTATTTGTGGGAAAAAAAATGATATAAATTTAGTTTGGGTACAACATCGCATGAACGCGCAATTCCCATTCAAAATGTGACAGCGCTGAAAGCCAAAAATTGGTCTGGGCAGGAGGGGGGTTTAAGTGCCCAGTAAGGAAGTGGTTAATGAGGTCTAAAATCATCATCCTTCTCAATATGTGTAACTATATTACAAATTTTATTCGAAAACCAAAATCTTAAAAAACCTTAAAAGGGGAAGCACAACCAGAAATTTTAAAACCGGAAAGAAGCCCGGGAAAAAAAGTTTCAAATAGAAAACATAAAAATAAAATTAAAATAATTATAAAAATGAAAAATAATGGTGCTCATAGAATATACTACATAGAAGCCACTTAAAAATTATATTGCTTAAAAACGTGAATTCTATGGAAGATGGGTAAAAACTTTATGTGATTTTTTTTAAAACTTTATGCGACGTTTATAAAGGGAGTTTCTTAAGAAGTATACCAAGAGACATTAGACGAAGAGAATATAAATGTAATGGTGATATATGGTAAAGAAAGGATAATAAGTAAGTAAAATGATGTATAAAAATGTGATAGAGGAGGAGAATAATATATAAAAAATATATAAAAAGGAGGAAGATACAACATAGACATAGACCTGAATTGTTTTATTTCTAATGATTAAGGAATCTCCTCCGGTTGTCCTTAACACCTCTGGACACCTACCTAGTTTTTACCCATCTTCCACAGAATTCACGTTTTTTAGCAATATAATTTTTAAGTGGCTTCTATGTAGTATATTCTATGAGCACCGTTATTTTTCATTTTTATAATTATTTTAATTTTATTTTTATGTTTTCTATTTGGAACTTTGTTTCCCGGGCTTCTTTCCGGTTTTAAAATTTCTGGTTGTGCTTCCCCTTTTAAGGTTTTTTAAGATTTTGGTTTTCAAATAAAATTTGTAATATAGTTACACATATTGAGAAGGATAATGATTAGTGTTGAGCGAACCCGGACTGTAACGTTCGGGTCCGTACCGAACTTTCGGGTGTCTGTGGCACGGACCCGGACATTTCAAAAATCGTTCGGGTTCGGTCCGGGGTTCCATGCCTGGGCTTGCAATGTCAGGCCCAAGCGAGTTGTGATTAGTAATAGGAAGAGTTATACACATTGATATAATGTTTAAAATAAACTTTTGGTTTTAGAATTTTTTGGAATTTT
>BLSH010197241.1:232637-257855 GCA_018402905.1 Glandirana rugosa | reverse complement strand
GCAGCAGGGTGAGAACGCCGAAAGCACGCACAGGCGGCCCACACTTTCTGCAGCAGCTCGGACATATCCAGGTAGTTTTTTTAGAAATTTCTGCACCACCAAATTCAGCATATGTGCCAGGCAAGCGATGTGCATTAAACTAGGCCCAGAGCTGCTAAGAGATTTCGGCCATTATCGCATACCACCAGGCCAGGCTTGAGGCTCAGTGGCAACAACCACTCATCGGTCTGTTGTTCAATGCCCATCCACAGCTGCTGCGCAGTGTGGGGTTTATCCCCCAAACATATCAGTTTTAAACCAGCCTGCTGTCGTTTCCCCCTGGATGTCCTGAAGTTGGTGGTGAAGGTGTTACGCTGACCGGATGAGGAGGTGGTAGAGGAGGAGGAAGCGGAGTAGGAGGAGGAGGCAACAGGAGGCAGAGAGAAATGCCCTGCAATCCTCGGTGGCAGAAGGACATGCGCCAAACGGCTAGCCGCCTCAGGCCCACCCGCCACTACATTTGCCCATTGTGCAGTTAGTGAGATATAGCATCCCTGCCCGTGCTTACTGGTCCACGTATCAGTGGTTATGCGGACTTTGCCACAGATGGCGTTGCGCGGTTCACACTTGATCTTGTCCCCGACTTGATGGCTCGCCTGGAAAAGTAGTGGTGGCTGGGAACCACGTACTGTGGGACAGACACTGCCATCAGGTTTTTAAAACTTTCCGTGTCCACCAGACGGAATGACAGCATTTCAAAGGCCAGGAATTTTGAAATGCTGGCATTCAGGGCCAGGGATCGTGGGTGGGTAGGGGGGTACTTCCTCTTTCTCTCCAGTGTTTGGGAGATGGAGAGCTGTAAGCTTCCATGTGGAAATGCCTAGGGACGGAGGCGGACATGGTGGCGTTGCTGTCACAACATCTGTTTGCTGGGTGGCAGGTGACACTGGCACTGTAGAGGTGGAGGAAGAGGCCGAGGCAGCAGCAGAAGAGGAAGCAGGAGGAGGCCGAGACCTTTCTTGGATTTTGAGGTGCTTATTCCACTGCAGCTCGTGCTTTGCATGTAGATGCCTGGTCATGCAGGTTGTGCTCAGGGTTAGAACATTTATGCCTCGCTTCAGGTTCTGATTGCACAGCGTGCAAACCACTTGTGTCTTGTCGTCAGCACATTGTCTGAAGAACTGCCACGCCGGGGAACTCCTTTGAGCTGCCTTTGGTGTGCTAGGTTCCTGGGTGAAGTGGGTAGTAGCAGGCACACTGTCTAGGGGACGGTCGCTCCGCTTTTGCAACCTGCTTCCTCTTTTGCTGTGCTGGTGCTTCTGTGTGACCACCACCTCTTCCTCCAAACTGCACACCTCACTCGCATGACCTTCATTCCATGTGGGGTCTAGGACCTCATCATCCTCCACATCATCTTCCACCCACTCTTCACCACTGCCCTCCTTGTCAGTCTGCACACTGTGGAAAGCCGCAGCAGTTGGCACCTGTGTTTCGTCATTATCAGAGACGTGCTGCGGTGGTGTTTCCATGTCCTCATCCTGCAACAGAAGTGGTTGGGCATCGGTGCACTCTGTGTCTTCCACTTCTGGGGCAGGGCTATGTGGATGGCCCATGGAAAGCACACCAGCAGAGTCATCAGAAAGCATAAGAGACTGCTGCATGACTTGGGGCTCAGACTGCTTGGCTGATTTACAAGGGGCTGAGGTGAAAGACAGATGGCCATGCGGTTCAGGTGCCAACTCTGAGCTTTCATCAAGGGACCGGGTGGGAGAAAATGTGAAGGAACTGGAGGCATTGTCAGCCACCCAATCTACTATCGCCTGTACTTGTTCTGGCCTCACCATTCATTGAGCTGCATTCGGGCCTACCATATAACGTTGAAGGTTCTGTCGGCTACTCGCACCTGAGGAAGGAGTTTCACTTATGTGTGTAGCTGGCACAAATCGACCATGTCCTCTCCTTGCAACAGGAACTTCACCAACACCAGCAGCACCACGACCACATCCCTTATTTGACGCTCTCCTCATTCTGGACGCAAATGTACTAGGTAGCACTATTTATTAACCACTTCAATACCATGCACTTAGAACACTTCCCTACCAGACCAATTTTCAGCTTTCAGTGCTGTTGCGATTTGAATGAGAATTGCGCGGTCGTGCGACGCTGTAACCAAACAAGGTTTTTATCATTTTGTTCCTACAAATAGAGCTTTCTTTTGGTGGTATCTGATCAACCCTGCGGTTTTCATTTTTTGCGCTATAGAAAAAAAAAGACCGAAAATTTTGAAAAAAAAAACATTTTTCTTTGTTTCTGTCACAAAACTTTGTATAAAGTACATTTTCTCCTTCACTGACGGGCACTGATGTGGCTACACTGACGGGCACTGATGTGGCTACACTGATGGGCACTGATGAGGCTACACTGACGGGCACTGATGAGGCAGTACAGATTGGCACTGATGAGGTAGCACTGATAAGGTTGCACCGATGATGGGGCACATATACAGCACTGATGGGCGGCACTGACAAGCAACACTGACGGGCACTGATACGTGGCACTGATATGCGGCACTGATGGACACTCATAGGCGGCACTGATAAGTGGCACTGGGCACTGATAGGTGGCACTTTTAGGTGGCACAGGTGGGCACTTTTAGGTGGCACAGGTGGGCACTTTTAGATGGCACAGGTGGGCACTGATAGGTGACACGGGTGGGCACTCATAGGTGACACGGGTGGGCACGGGTGGGCACTTATAGGTGGCAGTGGTGGGCACAGGTTCAACCAGCACTGTTAGGGATGGCACTGGCAGGCATCATACATGGGCACAGTGCCATCCCTACAGTGCACAATAATGCCCTTACCTGGTGGTCTAGTGGGGGCTCCCTGGTGGTCCTGGGCGGCCTCTGATTTCATTCCCTGGTGGTCCTGGGCGGCCTGTGTGTGATGTCCAGTGGGAGGGGCTCCCTGGTGGCCCTGATCCGGCTCCCTGGTGGTCCAGTGGGGTGATCCTGAGGGTGGCTGCGCTGATAAATGTTCAGCGCAGCCCCCCCCCCCTCTCAGGAGAGCAGCCGATCGGCTCTCCGCTGGCCGCAAATGTAGTATTTCGAATATTTTTTTTTTTTTTAAACCAGCAATGTAGACGCACTTTTTATATTTGCGCAAGAAATGCACAGCAAGGCGCAAATATACTATGTAGCACTATTTATTAATACAAAAAAAAAAAGAATAATAAATTATTATTCTTTTTTTTTTAAAACAGCAACGTAAACGCACTCAACCTTTCACATAAAATTAGCCTGTTTGCGGATGACATAATTCTAATACTTTCCAATCCCCTAAAATCCCTGCCAGCCGCGTTCCAACTGTTAAACGAATTTGGTAATATCTCATACTACAAGGTGAATACCTCCAAATCAGAAATCCTAAATATGGGAATCAAACCCGCAGACAAACTCAAACTTATGGCACAGGTCCCCTTCCCATGGACATCCAAGGGAATCAAATACCTAGGGATTAACATCATATCTCCACTCTCCAAAATGATCCCACTCAACATATACCCCCTAACAAACAAAATCACCCAAGAACTGGATAGATTATCAGGCATTCAACTATTATGGGGAGGCAAACTTGCAGCGTTTAAAATTACCATATTGCCCAAAATAATTTACCTATTTAGGAACGTGCATTCATCTCCCAATAAAACAAATCAGACCGCTGCAAAAATTGCTCCACAAATTTATATGGACAGGGAAGAGAGCGAGATGCACAAGTCTCCCTCTCACCAAAAAAAAAAAAACGCAGGAGGAGCTGGACTACCAATCTTGCAAAATTACTACTGGGCATCACAACTAGCCCAAATAAGAAAGAGGACGGGGGTAGAAGAGACACCTCTGTGGGTTGAAATCGAAGCAGCACTAGTTCCAACAGGCAACATGACATGGTTGTTGATTGGAGATCTATGGAAAAAATGGGATCTTAAATCACTCCCACTAACAACACAAGCATCTATCACAGCATGGAGGCACCTCTCCACTAAAAACAACACCCAAGATATGTCGGCACTAATCAAAACACCAATCCAGATATTAGAACATATGATCCCCATGTTAGATACCTCACCCCTACATTCAGCGGGGATAAAAGAAGTTAGCCAATTCTACAACCAATCTGAGATCAAAAACCTAGAATCCATCAAGTTTGAATACAATCTAACCTATCAAACGACGTATATAATAATGAGAATACTGCACTTCCTAACATACCACCCATATAAAAACCTTCTCAAACACCCCAAAGCATGGGACCACTACACTGATATGAACCCCACAACCAAAGGAATATCCCTATTTTATGAAATCCTACAGAATGCATCAGGTTTCACAAAGTCCGCATGCATGGAAAAATGGGAAAGAGAGCTAGGAATCACATACCCACAAGGAATATGGAAAAAAGCCCTTAACACAATATCCCACGCGTCTCATTGCACCTCCCACTGGGAAATGACGCTCAAAATAACAAATAGGTGGTATTATACACCGTATAGAATGGCAAAAATTGACCCAAATAATTTGGATCTATGCTGGAGGAACTGCGGACAGGTAGGAAATCTGATGCATGTATTGTGGGATTGCCCTTCCCTAACAAGTTACTGGGTCAAAATATTCCAACTAATCTCAAGCCATACAGGAATAATAAAACATCCAAACCCAGCATTAGCACTGCTGAACATTGGAATAGAAAACTTCCCACCCATATTTCGCACAGTGGTCACACATATACTCCTGGCAAGCGAGATCTACGATTTTATCCAAATGGAAATCTCAAACAGCTCCCAACCTATCAGAAACCATTGAGAAAATACATCTAAACAGCACTTATGAAAAAGCATTAGCAATTAACTCACTCTCCTATAATAAATACATCAAAAACTGGGAAATTTGGTTACACTCATATTATGTACTTCATAGATATATCTCCCTCTACCCAATAATTTAATAAATGAAGTGGATTGATCTACATAACCCTAGAGCACAATTGTGTAATACTCAAGTAGACTGTGCATTGCCCATTTTCCAATTTATTGTACACCACGATATTGACCACTCTATGTATTGTTATACTATGTTACATTTCTTATACTGCTACATTTTGTACCAACGATGTATAATATCCCATTTCCCATTCCCTATGTTGTATACCATAAATACCAATAAAAACATTGTTAAAAAAAAAGAACACTAATCTTTCCCTCACAGCACCGCCAGGAACCTGTCTCTAATGCAGGATGAGATGATATTAGAACGCTAATCTCTCCCTCACAGCGGCGGCAGCATCCTCTCCCTACTTCAGTACAAGATGATGTGACACGCGGCACTATGTGACTCCAGCTCATATAGAGGCTGGGTCACATGATGCACTAGCCAATCACAGCCATGCCATTAGTAGGCATGGCTGTGATGGCTTCTAAGGGCAAATGAGTGAAACGCTTGTTGATTGGCTGCCCTGCAGCTATTCAACAGGCGCCAAAAATAGTCTGGGTCACATGATGCACTGGCTAATCACAACCATGCCATTAGTAGGCATGGCTGTGATGGCTTCTAAGGGCAAATGAGTGAAACGCTTGTTGATTGGCTGCCCTGCAGCTATTCAACAGGTGCCAAAAAATACCCAAATACTGAACCCGATCCCGGACTTTTTTTGAAATGTCTGGGATCGGTTTTAGGGCACGGACACCCTAAAGTCCAGTACAGACCCGAACTTTACAGTCCGGGTTCGCTCAACTCTAATTATAATCTCTTTTCTCCTTATGATTATAAATTTCATTAGGTACCTTATTTTTAAACACCTCAATATAATGATTATTGGTAAGATTAGGATTAAAAAACAGAATTGTTATGAATCCCACTATTAATAAAACAACTGATTTAACACTATTTATAATACTACAAGTATTAGACTCAAAATACTTCTCATTTTTCATGTACATTCAGTATATGTCAGCATGCATCTGAAATGTATGCACACCCCTCTTAAGATTAAATTTAAGACCTTGATCAAGCACCCTCAACTCACCCCTCTCCAGTACAGCACCACTTAAATCAAAGACACTTTTCCCTAAAATTTCTCTTTTTTTGCCCTGAACCTACAATCCAATTCTACATCCCCATCTGTGCTTTTGGGATTTGCCCCGTAATCTATAGTGATAAATCTTTCTTAGGAAATGTGTCTTTACCTGGGATTTATTAAAATTCTACCAAAAAAGGAGGGGTATAAGGTCCAGATCAACTATATAATGCATCCAAATAATTAGCCAGAGGGGCAAATGTGTTTCTTAGTGGTAATTGCAACCCTTATTGTAGAAATTACTTGTTTTATTGCTTTTATAATGTGGTCCCTTTTTCATGCCCCCCCCCACGTGTTTTATTGGGGTGATGTTGTACAGACCTGTCCCGATTTTTTTTTCTAGACTGCTTTCAATGCAGTTCAATGCAGTTCAATGCAGTTCAAAATTGTTTTCAACTTCTTCAAGTTGTCAATTGTCTGTAGATGCCCCCTATATATCTTCTTTTGTCAATTTTGTTTCTTGGAGTTTAACAGTATACAAAAAAAGAATAAATGCAATATCAGAACAAGAGATAATACATCTGAACATAAGATAGGCGTAGGACTCCATACAATAACAAGTACATATTATATTTCATACAATATAAAGTAGAATTAGTTATTCAAAAATTCTCATCAGTAAGGGATCAGAAATCATAGTAATTAATGAACAGTGAAAATTGATTAAAGTCACTTACAGTTTTTGTTGAAATCATTTAAGCGCATATAGCTCAAGAAAATAGTTGATATTGTTGTATCTTAAACTGGAGTCTAAGTAAAAATTGTTGTAAAATTATGAAAAGTAGATTGAGGTTCTGCGCTTAGAGCTAGAAGAAGAAAGCAAGGGAAAGGAATGAAAGGAAAGGATAGGAAAGAAGAGAAGAGTAGTATACATATATAGAGAGAAAAGATATAGAGAAGAAGAGAAGAGAAATTCCCGGGATGAAGCATGGCAGGAGGCTTAAAATGTTTAATGGTGGTCACCGTATATTGGTAAAATTTACCAAGGCATCAGCAGGGAGTCATCAAAATTGGAAGGTAAAAAATAGGTCACCCAAGGGAGCCATATTTTTTGGAAATTACATATTTTGTCTTGAGCAATAGCACCTGTCTTGGTATGAATCATTGCTTGATTTATTCTATGCTTAGTTTCGGATATTGCTAGATTTGATGATTTCCAGGCTTTAGCGATTGTTTGTTTTGTAACTTGTAGAAGAAGTTTAAACTGATTACGTGTAAGATTTGCCGGTTTCAGATTTAAAAGCGCTATAGATGGATCGGGAGAGATAGTTACAGCAAATAGCGTAGAAATCATGAAAAACACATTTTCCCAAAAACTTTGAACTATTTGACAGTCCCACCATATATGTAGATGTGAACCAGGTTCTGTACAACCTTGAAAACAAAATGGAGAAGAATTGTGGGCAAACTTCGCAATTCTGGTAGGTATCAGCGCATTAGTACTTTATAGTTGGTCTCCAATGCAATAACATTTTGTGAGGAAGATTTAGTAAGTAGTATTCCATATCATGTCCCAGTCAGTTTTATCCAACGTTATTCCAAGATCAGGCTCCACTTAGTCACATATGAAGGCGACTTTGAATCAGCAGTTGTAACCCCTTATATATTTTCTCATCTTTAAAATCATTAAATCCCATAAAAATGTAATGGATTTAGTCTCCTGAATTTCCTTATTATTTCTATTTAACTAGTCTTGCAACTGTTTAGATAGATGAATCAGCTCCTCAAATTGATTAAAAGAGAGAAACTTCTTTTATAGCTTTAATCTTTGCTTCCAATTGCACCTCTTTTGCAATCTTTTTCTCCTTCTAACTGAAAGTATAATGGTTCCTGTCCCCAGAAGTTTAAGGTCCATGCACACTAGGCTTAAAAAAACACTGCTACTACAGGAATTTTGTGTTTTGCCTGTAGAAGCTGCTCAAAGTTATCCTATGTGTCCATACACATTAGGACGTTAAGAGGCATACTTTAAGCTCAGAGGCAGAAAAAAAACCCTTCTGGTTTGCATTTTTGAGAAGTTTTCTGGCAAAAAAAGCGATAAACACTCCTAAATGCTTGTACAAAAGCAATCTATATGAACGAAACTGGCATTTTTTTAAGCCCAGTGTACATGGGCCCTAAAAATAAAACTATTCCTCTGACTCCACATCTGTTAATCCACTGTTAGATTTTGAATCCCATCTCAGTATTCTAGGATTTGGTCCTTTGCTCAAATATATTTTCAGGATTATAATACCCCACCAATTAGTTAATTGTTTCTCCAAAAGAAACCCTAAATGGTTTGTTTATTAATTTAAGTATTTGGTATGAAAATATCTCAAGCATGTCACAGAAGATGACTAATGTTGGCTCATATATTTATTACCTATGATCATCAGCGGCATCTATTAGTCATAATGTGGTATTTTCCTGATTGCGATGAAGTTAGGAAAATACAGCACGAGATGAAGCTGATCATAGAAATAAATATATTAACCACTTGACCTCCGGAAGATTTACCCCCTTCATGACCAGGCCATTTTTTTGTGATACAGTACTGCGTTACTTTAACTGACATTTGCGCAATTGTGCATCTTTTTATCCCACAAATAGAGCTTTCTTTTGGTGGTATTTGATCACTTCTGCATTTTTTATTCTTTACGGTATAAACAAAAAAAAGACCCACAATTTTGAAAAAAAACAATATTTTTTACTTTCTGCTATAAAACCTATCCAATAAAAAATTGTAAAAAATCGAATTTCTTCATCAATTTAGGTCAATATGTATTCTGCTACATATTTTTGTTAAAAAAAATCCCACTAAGCGTATATTGAATGATTTGTGCAAAAGTTATAGCATCTACAAACTATGGGTTTTTTTTTTTTACTAGCAATGATGGGGATCAGTGATTTATAGAAGGACTGTGATATTCACTGTACTAATGACACTGGCTGGGAACGGGTTAACATCAGAGACGGTTAACAGTGGGTTAACAGTGGGTTAACTAGTGGAAGGCATGGATCGGTGTTCCTGTTTTACAGGAACACAGGATCCATGCCTTCTGTACTCACAGAACGGCAATCTACCTTGTTTACATAGGCAGACTAGCGTTCTGCCTGTGTACCGAAGCATCCGTCCATGTCTGCCGGCACCCGCTGATCAGCTTCCACTGTGTAGAATCACAAAGGAAGTGGGCCGCCGATCTGACACAGAGCCACTGCCCTGCTGCAGTAGATGTATGGTGGGCGGTCTGCAAGTGGTTAAGCAAAATATGGGATAATTAATGACAGCTGAGTGAATACTTAAAACATTCTCACTGCAATTTTTTTATCAATAGACCCCGTTCTGGTTGTAAGGCTATTTTGTTTATTAGTCAAATGTCCTTTAGCTCTGATGGTTGAATATTCTTATGACTATTTTCTTTTAGGATTGAATGTGAGGCTGGGTTAACACCTATGCGAATTGGATGCGGCTTACACTTTTGTTTTCAATGTGTCAGGTTCACATAGGTGCGGTGCATTCGCGATGCAATGCGATGCGAATTCCCAGGCCATTTTGTTCAATGGGAGTGTATCTGACCCGCAGATGTACTCTACATTGAACTGCAATTTTACAGGGATCTTTCCCCTCCTCACTGCACCCCCCCCCCCCCCAAGCAGCTGATGCTCTGCAAGAACGGACAGGAGCTGCCGAACAGTGGCTCAGCCCCTTCTCAATAGCAGACAGGCTTGCGATCCCCGTTACTTTCAATGGCACCCAAACTGTGGCGTGATTTTGCCCCAATTATTGCCCGACGATTCACAGCAAAATCGTGGGACGTCTGTCGCCCGAGAGAAGTTCTGGAATGAGCTCTCACTGAAAGTGTAAACATTAATTTTACTTTACACATGTCACACAAGTAAAGAGTGTGCTAATTAGAACTATGTAATCTATTTCATCTACCAGTAAAAATCAATACTAGGTAGAAGAAAGAGTATTCACCAAATCATGAACCTTTTTTTTTTATTCAGGACGAGAATGTTTTTAATTTTGTCAGAATAAATATTACCCAAATCACTTTTTTACCATCTCTTTAAAAGAGAAGTATGACAAAAACGTTTTTTAAGAATTATACTCACATAGGTGGATGCAGCATCGGTACAGAGCTGCATCTATGCCCTGCCGGCTCTAAGACCACTCAGTTCTCAGTGCTCCCTGAGCAGAGAGCTGTCAGTCACCACTGTCTGATCTGCCTTGCTGAGAAGCTGAGCCAGGTGCCAGTCCAGGCATGTGGGTGGATCCCGACCATATGGTCGCAATCTTTCCCCAGCCTATACCGGCTCTGTGAAATAAGCTGACAGCGTACTTCAACCTGCTGTCTGCTGAAAATGGTTCACAGGAGTGCCATCGTGTCACAGTGTCATCAGTGCCGCAGTTTCATCAGTGCCATCCATGTCACAGTTTTACTGTGCCCACAGTGCCACAGTGCCGCATATCAGTGCTGCCAGTGCCATCAGTGTTACAGTGCATATAATTGCTATCAGTGCCACACAGTGCCGCATATCAGTGCTGCCAGTGCCATCAGTGTTACAGTGCCATCAGTGTCCCACAGTGCCACATATTAGTGCTGCCAGTGCCCTCAGTGTCACAGTTCCATAAATGCCATCTGTGCCACGTTGCCATCAGTGTCACACAGTGTCACATATCAGTGCTGCCTCATCAGTGGAACCTCATCAGCACACATCAGTGTAGCTAATAACTGCTGCTTATCAGTGCTCATCAGTGCAGGCTTATCAGCACACATCTGTGCAGGCTCCTCACTACCAACAATGTCTAAAAAAATAATTTTCAGCTGAGGAGGCATACCAAATCCTTAGTGCAGCTGACAAGAGCAATGGGGAGTTCTCTACTTTGGATTCCTCTTTGGCTTCGGATTCTGACTCAGATGTAAACTACGAGCCTGTCCTAAGCAGTGGAACACTGACAGACTCAGAGGAGGAGGATAGTCTGCCTGCCAAAAGAAGGTGTTCTGGTGAGGAGGCAGTGGCATCCACGAGCACCACAGTGCCATCCACCAGCACCACAGTACCTTGGCAATAAAGGCCAAGTACTAGTGGGGTGTCACCTAAGCCCCAAAGAGTTAGGACCCTTGCCCGCCTTCCCTATTCCCTTCAGAACACCTTGTGGCTTCCATTCCCCCTTTCACTGCCCAGCCAGGAGTCCAGGTGGACACGGATAATTTTTCCCCAATTGATTTCTCTCAGTTAATTTTTACAGAGGACATGCTAGAATCAATTTTGGCCCAGTGCAACCTGCATGCAGAACAGTTTATTTTGAGTAACCCAACGTCATATTATTACCGTCCCTATGAGTGAAGAGACATAACCGTGGAGGAGTTTTTTTGGGCCTCATATTTTGTATGGGACTCACCAAAAAAAAATGAATTACGTTCATATTGGCCGACCCACCCCATCCACCATATCTTCTCTGCGGTAATGCCTAGAACCAGATATCTTATGATAATGAGGTTCCTACATTATAATGACAATACCCAGTGCCCTCCCCGAAATGACCTAAACTATGACAAGCTTTATAAAATTCGGCCACTTCTAAATTATTTTTATGAAAAATTCCCCCAGTTGTTTACCCTGGACCAACACATATGCGTGGATGAGTCACATGTAAAATTTAGCGGCAGGCTGTGAATCAAGCAATATATCCCTAGCAAAAGGGCCCGCTATGGGGTGAAAGTGGGTATAAATTGTGTGACTGAGCCACAGGGTACACATATGCCTTCATAGTGTACAAAGGGAAGGACACCCAGCTGCATCCCCCTGATTTCCCAGACTACTTAGGATCAAGCGGGAAAGTAGTTTGGGACCACATGTACCCACTACTGGAGAAAAGGTATCACCTGTATGTAGACAGCTTCTACACGAGTCTGCCCCTGTTCCGCAACCTTCAATGGTGGAAGACGCCAGCATGTGTCACCATGAGAAAGAACATGAAGGGCTTTGCTCAAAGGCTCATGAATATGAAGTTAAGAAGAGGGGAGATGGTGATTCCATGAAACAAGGAAATTCTGGCAGTGAAGGGGCAGAAGGGATGTCTACATACTGTCTTTGTTCCACAACAACACCTACGTGGAAATCCCCAGAAGTAACGGCCTCATCCAAAGCCAACATGTGTCCACGAATACAATTTGTTCATGGGGGCAGTTGACTTCAACGACCAAAAGCTCGAACCCTACCTTGCCACAAGACGAACATACCATTGGTATAAAAAAGTATCAATTTATTTTTTTAATTTGGCCATGTTCAACTCCTATATAATCTATCGCAACTCCACCGAAAGTCCCAACCCTTCCTTGGCTACCAGGAGGAAATTATCACTGCATTTATATTGCAGAGCAGCCCACCAGAAAACATTCAATCCGATGTGATTAGTAGACTCTCCGAATACAATTTTCCCGATAAAACAGGCCAAAGATGTCAGAAAAAATGTAGGGTTTGTACTAGTGGAGGAGTTAGAAGAGACACCTTTTATTATTGTCCCCAGTGTCCTTCCCAACCAGGCCTCTTCATATGTGACTGTTTCCGTTGTTACCATACTTTACTACATTACTAGTGAAGTATGGTAAACGTAATCCTCAGTTCCTGCCATTTACCTTCACACCTCTTATGCCACTGCATGCTCCTGAAGTGACTCTGCTTGTTATTTGACCACTCCTTTGCCTGCCCGACACTTTTGTACATACCTCTGCCTGCTCTGGAACTAACCTTGGCCTTTTATTCGACCACACTTCTGCCTACCACTTCTGTACATACCTCTGCCTGATCTGGAATTTACCCTGGACTGTTCGACCATGTTTTTTGCCTGCCTTTTGGACTGATCTTGCACCCTGCTACTGGAGTAGTGGGACTCATAACACAGGGTTTCACATATGTGAGGGGCTCCAGAATTGTTTTTTTGGATGAAGAAAACTATTTTTGTTTGTTTCCACATTCCCAGATTAGGGTCTGGAGACTTGGAGGCTGTCCTCATTCTATCCTGAATGAGGCCCTACTTCTGCCTGATGCCTGTAGGACTTACTGCCATCATGCCTCTGCCTTCCGCATGAAATGACCACACCTCTGCCTGCTACCTGTCCTATGGACCATGTTCCTGCCTACTACCAGGACCAATATTTTGGCACTGCTGACAATATATCTGCCTGCACTGACCCTGGACTGTATATGGACAGTATTCCTGCCTGCTACCTGTACTGACTATGGACAATATTCATGCCTGTTGCCTGGACAATTTTATCAGCTGTTGCTAGCCAAGTTCCTGCCTGCTGCCTGGACCAATGCTATACTCCTGTGGACAACTGCGCTACTAAAACCACAGATAATCTTTTGTTTACCCTTTGGTCAGCAGAATGTATTTTGGGGTGTAATTCTTGGTATGTGCATGCTATGTGTCTCTAGAACACCTGACGGTGTTCCTTGCATGTTGGGCCTCTGTATGTGGCCAGGCTGTGTAAAAGGCTCACACGTGTGGTATCGCCATACTTAGGAGGAGTAGCAGAATGTATTTCGGGGTGTCATTTTTGCTATGTACATACTATGTAGTGGAAATATTTTATAAATGGACAACTTTGTGTAAAAAAAATGTGTTTCCATTTTTTTCCACATTTTCTAAAAACTTCTGGAAAAAAAATGAACCATTCAAAAGACTCACTATGCCTCATAGTTTACATGTTGGGGTGTTAGCTTTCCAAAATGGGGTAATTTTGTGGTTGTTTCCATTGTCCTGGTGTTCCAGGGCCTTAAAAATAGTAATAGGTGGTTGAGAAATGAGATGTGTAATTTATGCTCCTAAAACGCCTGAAGGTGCTACTTCAATGTTGGTCCTCTGTATGTGGCCAGGCTGTGTAAAATTCTAGCACATGTGGTATTGCCATACGCAGGAGGAGTAGCAGAATGTATTTGGGGGTGTCACTTTTGCTATGTACATACTATGTAGTGGAAATATCTTATAAATGGACAACTTTGTGTAAAAAAAACGTGTTTCCATTTTTTTCCACATTTTTCAAAAACTTCTGGAAAAGAATTACATGTTCAAAAGACTCAGTATGCCTCATATATTATACGTTGGGGTGTTTGCTTTCCAAAATTGGGTCATTTTGGGGGTGTTTCCATTTTGTTCTGGTGCTCCAGGGCCTTCAAACGTGTAATAGGTAGTCAACAAGTTAGATGTATAATTTATGCTCCTAGAACACTTGATGGTGCTCCATGCATGTTGGGCCTCTCTATATGGCTAAGCTGTGAAAACATCTCACATATGTAATATCGCCATACTCAGGAGTAGCAGAATGTGTTTTGGGGTGTAGTTACAAGTATGCATATGCCATGTAAGAGAAATAACCTGTTACAATGACAAGTTTGTAAAGAAAAAAAAAATCTTCATTTTGCAAAGAATTGTGGGGAAAAAATGACAACTTCGAAAAACTCACCATGCCTCTTACTAAATACCGTGGAATGTCTACTTTCCAAAAAGGGGTAATTTGGGGGGCATTTGTACTTTTCTGGCTTGTTAAGCTGCATTCACACAGGGATGACCGACTTCAGCGCGACTTTGCTAGGCGATTTCAGCGCGACTTTCAGCGTGACATTCAGAGCGACTTCAGCGCGACTTCAGCGCGACTTCAGGTGACTTACAACACGACTTATGCCAGGCGACTTTGCCTGTTGCCAATCAGAGAAGGGAGGGGGCTGCCCCAAATAAATTATATTCTTTTCACTACAAAGTCGCTTGCATTTAGATGGGGGATCTGACTTGGAGGCAACTTCTATTGAATTCTATGGGCACAAGTTGGATAGAAGTTGCCTCCAAGTAGTACAGGAACCTTTTTTGAAGTCGGAGTGACTTCAGTAGTGTACATTAAAACCGCTCCTATTCACTTCAATGGGATTTTACCTGTCAAGCCACTTTAAGAGACTTGAGGCGACTCAAGTCGGAGCACAATTCGCCCCTGTGTGAATGGGCACATAGTGTCTCAAGAAATGAGATAGGCCATCAGTACATCAGGTGTGATCAATTTTCAGTGATTGGCACCATAGCTTGTAGACTCTATAACTTACACAAGGACCAAATAATATACACTAATTTGGGTTGTTTTTACCAAAGATATGCAGAAGTATAAATTGTAACCAACATCTATGAAGAAAAATTACTAATTTGCAAAATTTTAAAACAAAAACTAAGAAAAATGTGTTTTTTTTCAAAATTTTTCATTTATGGCGCAAAAAAAGTAGTGATTAAATATCGCCAAAGAAAGCTCTATTTCTATGAAAAAAAAAGACAAAAAGATTATATGGGTACAGTGTTGCTTGACTAATTGTCATTCAAAATGTGAGAGCGCTGAAAGCTGGAAATTGGTCTGGGCAGGAGGGGGGTTTAAGTGCCCACTGCCCAGTAGACAAGTGGTTAAGCTGCAAAGACAGCTGGATAGGTTTGTATGCTTGCCGCAGTTTTATACCCCATCACATTCGGTGGCCAGTACCTGCCAAATGCGACCCATTCAAGTGAATGGGGCTGTGCTACAACCCAGCCACAACAGGTTGGTTCAGGCTTTTAGGGGTTGAAACAGGCAGTAAGGATGTGACATAATATCTCCTATCCACCCATCAGATGCCCTCTGAAAATTGATCCACCAGGATCACCCTTCAAAGGGTGATGAACTGTATGTGTACATGAGACTTCACAGAAAAGCGACAGCACATCATTTTTTTCTTCTGTATTTGTCATTTCTTCCTAATCTGTTCATCTCAGGATCTAAGGGAATAATGATATTAATATTAAGTGTATATATTTTTTCATTTGGAAATATATGCAGCTTCTTGACAATGTACGTAATCTACACTGACAGAACACGTTATATAAAAGCTGTGTGAGAAGGATACTGAAAGCCACATTGCACTTGTGTGCTTAAACAGTGTTGCTAAGTAACTGATGACCTATCCTTTAAGCTTGACTCGCCAGACTCCATCAGTAGAGTATTTACAAACAGTGTTGTAACACCAGAAATGTGGCAAATGCATGTTCTCATTAAAAAGCATTCAGCATTTAAATCAATACAAACAAACGCCATAAAACCTTTTTATTGATCGTTTAGATACATAATATTATCTATGAATTTTGCATGGGAGGAAAATATCCATTTTGCCTTGTCCACGTCAACTGTGCTGTATAGAGAGAGCAAAAATTTCATCTTTGCTGTAGCTTTAAATCTGAACTCTGATTATTCTTAAAAAAATGTCCATGCATTATGGCTCCCTGCACTGCAAGGGTTAAATATACATTTCATCTAAAGTAGGAATAGGCAACCCTGGAGAACCCAAAGATCACCAACGTGAAGCATAGTTTTCTTTTTTAATGGTGATAACTTAGCAGGCCCTATTTAAAAGTGTGAAAGGTTTTGAGAATTTAGGAGTCAGTAGTATGTAATGCAGAGGTCAGTAGTAATGCAGAGTGCAGGGATCAGTAGTATGCAATGCAGAGATCAGAGGTCATTAGTAATGCAGAGTGCAGGGATCAGCGGTATGTAATGCAGAGTTCAGAGTTCAGTAGTAATGCAGAGTTCAGAGATCAGTAGAGTGCAGGGATCAGCGGTATGTAATGCAGAGTTCAGAGTTCAGAGTTCAGTAGTAATGCAGAGTTCAGAGATCAGTAGTATGTAATGCAGGGTTCAGAGGTCATTAGTAATGCAGAGTGCAGGGATCAGTAGTATGTAATGCAGAGATCAGTAGTATGTAATGCAGAGTTCAGAGGTCATTAGTAATGCAGAGTGCAGGGATCAGTAGTATATAATGCAGAGTTCAGAGGTCAGTAGTAATGCAGAGTGCAGGGATCAGTAGTATGTAATGCAGAGTCCAGAGATCAGTAGTAATGCAGAGTGCAGGTATCAGTAGTATGTAATGCAGAGTTCAGTGATCAGTAGTATGTAATGCAGAGTTCAGAGATCGGTAGTAATGCAGAGTTCAGAGATCAGTAGTATGTAATGCAGGGTTCAGAGGTCATTAGTAATGCAGAGTGCAGGGATCAGTAGTATGTAATGCAGAGATCAGTAGTATGTAATGCAGAGTTCAGAGGTCATTAGTAATGCAGAGTGCAGGGATCAGTAGTATATAATGCAGAGTTCAGAGGTCAGTAGTAATGCAGAGTGCAGGGATCAGTAGTATGTAATGCAGAGTCCAGAGATCAGTAGTAATGCAGAGTGCAGGTATCAGTAGTATGTAATGCAGAGTTCAGTGATCAGTAGTATGTAATGCAGAGTTCAGAGATCGGTAGTAATGCAGAGTTCAGAGATCAGTAGTATGTAATGCAGGGTTCAGAGGTCATTAGTAATGCAGAGTGCAGGGATCAGTAGTATGTAATGCAGAGATCAGTAGTATGTAATGCAGAGTTCAGAGGTCATTAGTAATGCAGAGTGCAGGGATCAGTAGTATATAATGCAGAGTTCAGAGGTCAGTAGTAATGCAGAGTGCAGGGATCAGTAGTATGTAATGCAGAGTCCAGAGATCAGTAGTAATGCAGAGTGCAGGTATCAGTAGTATGTAATGCAGAGTTCAGTGATCAGTAGTATGTAATGCAGAGTTCAGAGATCGGTAGTAATGCAGAGTTCAGAGATCAATAGTAATACAGAGTTTAGAGATCAGTAGTATGTAATGCAGAGATCAGTAGTATGCAATGCAGGGTTCAGAGGTCATTAGTAATGCAGAGTGCAGGTATCAGTAGTATGTAATGCAGAGTTCAGAGTTCAGTAGTATGTAATGCAGAGTTCCGAGATCAGTAGTAATGCAGAGTTCAGAGATCAGTAATAATGCAGAGTGCAGGGATCAGTAGTATGTAATGCAGAGTGCAAGGATCAGCACAGTAGTATGCAAATCAGAGTTCATAGGTTAGCAAGACGTGGCAAAGAGTACAGGGTAAGAAATACAACTTAAGTAATTCAGAGTTCAGAGGTAAGCAGTATGTAAAACAGAATGTGGGGTCAGGAGTAACGCAGGGTTCAGATGTCTGTAGTCTGTAATGAAGAGGTCAGAGGTCAGTAGTTAGTAAGTAATACAGAGTGCAGGACCCAGGAGTATGTAATTCAATGTTAAAAGGTCATTATGATATAATTGTAGAGCGCAGGGGTCAAGAGTAATGTAGAGTTCAGGGGTCAATATTATGAAACGCAGTGTTCAGAGGTCAAACATAAGGAGCACAAACTGCAGAGGCCAGGTGTAAATCACTCACAATGCAAAGGTCTGGAGAAAGTAAAGCAGATTAAGATATCAGTAGTATGTAATGCAGAGTAGGGGGTCAAGAGTAGGTAAGAGACTAACTAATGCAGGGTTCAGAGGTCAGTTGTATGTAATGCAGGGTTCATAGGCCAGAAGTAAGAAACAGAGTGTAAGAGTAATGCAGAGCTTAGAGCTTCATAGTATATAACACAAAGTTTAGAGGTCAGTAATATGTATGTAGCGTAGAGTGCAGGGGCCAATAGAATGTAACACAGAGTGCAGAGGACAACGTACACATACACATCTGCATTGTGGGCAGCAGAAAACTGCTGACCGCTCTTATAACATTGCTAGTCAAGGACTGAGGACTAGTCTATACAATGGAACCCTTGTGCAGCCTGCTGCCACCCTACTGCTCTTTCACCCACTCCCAGACTGCAAGGACCTGCTCTGAGTTCCTCCAAATCCACCAGATCCTCCAGTCACTTCTTTAACACAGATGGCCCTTGCCACTCCCTGCTCGCTGATTGGTATTGGCTATCTCTTTCCCAAGATCCACCTATATTTTCAGTTGCCATTCTAATCTGACAGTCGGTGGGTTGGGTCAGAAGCTGGCAGTATGTCAAGGTGGAGATCTACCTATCAGATGGCCATGATCAGTGGGAACATAGTGATCAATCAGTTGAAGACCCCTGATCTAGGGGGGTTATGAATAAGGTGGAATGAAGTGACAACCAGTTAAGCAGTGAAGAGGAGTGGCTTCAGGAAACTGGCCATACAGAGAGGGAGGAAGCATGCGGATGCAGGAAATAAGGTACGTATTTCACCAAATGAGCAAATAACACTTGCAGTATGAATAGAAGCCCCACTGCAAGGTCAATTTTTAAGCATAGCTGGAGTTTGACTTAATTATTGCAAAAATAGCTGTAGGTCCCAACATCACACTTCAAGCACCCCCAACAGGTCATGTCTTCAGGATTTCCTACACCTTGCACACCTACTTTAAATCAATGTCAATGGCTTGGTATTTATGACAGCTATTTTATCTAAGGGAAATTCCAAAATCATTGCCTGCTAGGGATACTTGAGAAATGAGACTGGGAAACACTATAATATAGTAAATATGTATGAGACATTTAACCACTTGCCGATTGCCCCATAGTAGATTTACTGCTACAGGGTGGCCGCACTGCGCAGGATCATGTGTATATACGTGGTCCTGCACTATTGGGTATCGGGCGCGAATCCGTACCACCAGCACCCACTGATCGTTCGGTACACTGACAGAATGGCAGTCTGCCCATGTAAACAAGGCAGATTGTTATTCTGTCAGTACAGAAGGCATGGATCCTGTGTTCCTGTAAAGCAGAAACACTGATCCATGCCTTCCACTAGTAAAAGCACCTCCCCCACTAAACTAAAAACATTAGCTGGGCACACAGTTAAACCTTTGATTGCCACTGATGTTAACCCCTTCCCTGCCAGTGTCACTAGTACAGTGACAGTGCATATTTTTTAGCACTAATCGCTGTAATAATGTAACTGGTACCCAAAAAAGTGTCAAAAGTGTCAGGTGTCCAATTTGTCGGCGGCAAGATTGCAGTCCCTCCAAATAAGTCGCTGATCTCGGCCATTACTAGTAAATAAATAAATAGAAAATAAATAAATAAAAATATCCCATAGTGTGTAGACACTATAACTTTTATAAAAATGAAAACAAAATGAAAAAAAAACAAGATAACCACGCTCCTATAAGTATATACATTCTAAACTAAACATCACCACACTAAATATATAAATATATATAAGTGACTCCACATTTATAAAAAATAAATAAAAATTGTGAAGTCCATAATACTGTATATCCCAGGTGCAAATAACATCCTTTGTGATTATGAGAAAGCCTCCTCTCCACCAGCATGCTATAACTTTTGTGCAAACCAATTGATATATGTTTACTGGGATTTTTTTTACCAAAAATATGTAACAGAATACATATTGGCCTAAATTGATGAAGAAATTTGATTTTTTTTGCATTTTTTTATTGGATATTTTTTATAGCAGAAAGTAAAAAAACATTGTTTTTTTTTCAAAATTGTTGGTCGTTCTTTGTTTATAGTGCAAAAAATAAAAACCGCAGCGGTGATCAAATACCACCAAAAGATTTGTGGGAAAAAAAGACATCAATTTTATCTGGGTACAGTGTCGAATGACTGTGCAATTGTCAGTTAAAGTACCGTGGCGTAGCGCAAAAAATGACCTGGTCAAGAAGGGGGGTAGATCTTCCAGAGGTCAAGTGGTTAACATTTATTTTTTGATTAAAACTAGACACCAAGCACATAGCTTAATCAACAGCCGACATCGGCAATGATCGCAGTACATTTACAGTGGCAGGTCGGCTCATACGGGCACAATAATGTACCTGTACATCACACCTTTCTTCTTGGGTCCCTCAGTGGGAATGCAAGGAATGCATTAAGGTAAAAACATGTTAAAGTGGTTGTAAAGGTTTATTTTTTTTTTTTTTTAAATAACAAACATGTCATACTGAGCTCCTCTGTGCAAGGGTTTTGCACAGAGTGGCCCCGATCCTCCTTTTCTGGGGTTCCCCCGGCGGCGCTCCTGGCTCCTCCCCGGATCGAGTGCCCCATCGAAAAAAGGGCTCTCCCTTGGGGCACCCATACGGGCACGCTCCCGTGTTCTGTCGCTGCATCCATTGACACAGACAGCAGGAATTGGCCTCGCCCCCGGCTCCCGCGTCATTGGATTTGATTGACAGCAACGGAAGCCAATGGCTGTGCTGCTATCAATCTATCCAATCAGGACCCGAGACACTGACTGGAGCGTGTGTGCTTGTCCCCAGCGTGGGAAAAATCGGGCTCAGGTAAGTATTAGGGGGGCTCTGGGGGGCCGGTGCATCACAGGAGGTTTTTCACCTTAATTCATAGAATCCTATTAATCTGAATGTCTGTAAACTTATTTTGTGAAGATCCCTATACATTTACTACTTTGAATTCTGCATCATCTATTCACTATGCCCTGTAAGTAGGATCTGCTGTGCCCCACATTTCACAGAGCCTGCCTTTTGAACTCCAGAGGTGCTGAGAGGAGGAGTTTCAGGAGGGCGTCAGTTTAGGAAGTCCTTTGAAATTGAAAGTAAACATTAGAAGTGAAGATTTAAAGAATGCAGGGAATAAAGGAAGTTGTGGAAAGAGATGGCCAGCAGACAGGCAGCACTCACATCATGAAAGGAGGTTTTTCAAGTAGGATTACATTGGTTTTTCAAAAATAAATATTTTTTTATTGCTATTACAATGCTAATATTATAAAATGAATGTGTATGCTGTGACTATAGATCTCCTTTAACCACTGCAAGTCCGGACACTTTCACCCCCTTCCAGCCCAGGCCAATTTTCAGATTTCAGCACTGCCACACTTTGAGTGACAGTCACTCAGACATGCAACACTATACCCATAGGAAATTATTATAATTCTTTTGACACAGGTAGAACTTTCTTTTGATGGTATTTAACCACTTCAATACTATGCACTTACAACACTTTCCTACCAGACCAATTTTCAGCTTTCAGTGCTGGTGCGCTTTGAATGACAATTGCGCGGTCATGCGACGCTGTACCCAAACAAATTTTTTATCATTTTGTTCCCACAAATAGAGCGTTCTTTTGGTGGTATTTGATCACCCCTGCGTTTTTTATTTTTTGCGCTACAAATAAAAAGAGTCCAAAATTTTTGAAAAAAAAAAACAAATCTCTGTTTCTCTCACAAAACTTTGTAAATAAGTAAATTTTCTCCATCACTGATGGGCATTGATGAGGCTACACTGACGGGCACTGATGTGGCAGTACTGATTGGCACTGATGAGGCGGCACTGATGAGGTGGCACTGATGATGAGGCGCATATATGCAGCAATGATGAGCACTGTTAGGCGGCACTGATAAGCAGCACTGACGGACACTGATATGCAGCACTGACGGACACTGAGTACAGGAAAAGCCGATAAACGGCTTCCTGTGTTACACCAGGATTGGTCACGGTTGATCACAAGGTAAAGTGCTTCAGAAGAAGCGCTTTACTGAGATGGGTAATGCGGGGGGTCAGACTGACCCATCACACCACCGATCGCCGCAATGCGCGCCTCCCCATGCGCGCACTGGCAGGTTATCCTGAGGACGTCATATGACGCCCAGTCAGGATAACTAAACCACTTCCCGCCCGTCATTCTGCATACGGCGGTCGGGAAGCGGTTAAAGTGTTTGTAACAAACATGTCATACTTACCTGCTCTGTGCAATAACAACATCAGTTCCTCTCACTGTGTGCCCAGAGCTAAAGGCCGCAAGTCGCATCCTTACCCATCTCCCCGAGCACTTGAGAGAGCCTGGTAAAGGTGGTGGCAGGAAGGGGGACACCCCCTTCACCTGCCTGTAAAAGTAATCAGAGCGGCACTTTAGCAGCTCAAATTATTTTTACTGGCCAGTAATGTTATGTCGCTGGAGAGAAAGTGGATAAGGTGTTCTAAGGGCATAAATTACACATCTCATTTCCTGACAATTTATCACATTTTTGGAAGCCCTGGAGAACCAGGACAATGGAAACACTGGCTTTGTTGACACTGGCACTGATATGGCGGTGATAAGTACACTGGTATGGCAATGATCAGAACATTAGTATGGGGTATGGCAGTGATCAGGACACTGGTATGGGGTATGGCGGTGATCAGAATGTTGGTATGGGGTACGGTGGTGATCAAGATGCTAGCATGGTGTACAGCGATTTTCAGAATGCTGGTATGGGGTATGGCGGTGATCAGGACACTGGTATGGGTTAGGGCAATAGTCAGGACACTGGTATGGCATATGGTGGTGATCAGGACTCTGGTATGTTGTATGGCGGTGATTAGGGAACTGGTGTGGCATATGGCGGTGATGGGGATCCTGGTATGGGTTGTGGCAGTGATCATGATGCTGTTATGGGATATGATGGTGATCAGGACAGTGGTATGGGGGTGATCTGGATGCTGGTATGGCATATGTCAGTGATCAGGACACTGGTATGGTATATGGCAGTGATCTTGATGCTGGTATGGCATATGGCGGTGATCAGGATGCTGCTATAGGTTATGGCAGTGATCAAGATATTGGTATGGCTTATGGTGGTGATCTGGACAGTGGTATGGTGTATGGTGGTGATCAGGGCACTGGTATGGCATATGGCGGTAATCAGAATGTTGGTATGGAGTATGGCAGTGATCAGGATGCTGGTATAGCATATGGGGTGATCAGGACACTGGTATGAGGTATAGCAGTGATCAGATTGCTGGTATGGTAAGTGGTGATGATCAGAGTGCTGGTATGACGGTAATCAGGATGCTGGTATGGCATATGTTGGTGATCGGGATTCTGGCATGGCATATGGCGGTGATCAGGATGCTGGTATGGTGTGGCGGTGATCAGGACAATGGTATGGCATATGGCTGTGATCAGGATGCTGGTATGACGGTGATCAGGATGCTGGAATGGCGTGGCGGTGATCAGGACACTTATATGGCATATGGAGTTAATCAGAGTGCCAGTATGGCATATGGCGGTGATTAGGGCATTAGTATGGTGAATGGCTGTAATCATGGTGCTGGTATGGATTATGGCAGTGATCAGGACGCTGGTATGGAAGTGATCAGGACATAGGTATGGTGTATGGCATTGTTACTGTGTGCACTGGTGACTAAGGATGGGCCCGAGGTTTGAGTCGAACGTGAGTTCGACTTGAACACCGGGTGTTCGCCCGTTCGCCGAACAGCAAATTTTATGGGGCGCGTGCAGCGAGTACGCCCGCCGTGGAGTGCCCTATAATGCACTGGGCGATCACGGGGAAATGCTGTCCACTGATCATGACCTGCATGCTTTGGCCAATCACAGCATGCTTTGCTGGGAGAACTATGATTGGCCAAAGGCCCCACCCCACACTATATAAGGCTGCTTACACAGCGGCCGTATATAGTGTATAATAATGGAGATAGAGAGAGATTAAGTAGTTTAGTTAGTGGCGTGTAGGCAGCGTAGTATACAGTGTAGATAGAGTATATACAGTCAGTGCAGGCAGTGTAAGAACATATATATATATATATATATATATATACGCTGCATTCAGTGTAGACTATATATACAGCTCATTCAGTGTAGACTATATACAGTCAGTGCAGGTAGTGTAAGAATATATATATATATATATATATATATATATATATATATATATATACACACACAGTATAGTATACAGTATATACACAGTATCTGACAAAAGTGAGCACACCACTCACATTTTTGTAAATATTTTATTATATCATTTCATGTGACAACACGGAAGAAATTACACTTTGCTACAATGTAATGTAGTGAGTGTACAGCTTGTATAACAGTGCAAATTTGCTGTCCCCTCAAAATAACTCAACACTAGAGTTGAGCGAACCTCTGGAAGTTCGGGTTCTGCTGGTCCGTCCGAACTTCGGGACAAAGTCCGGGTCCGGACAACGAACCCCATTGAAATCAATGGGGACCCGAACTTTTAGGCACAAAAATGGCTGTAACAAAGTCCTGGAAAGCCCTAGAGGGCTGCAAAAGGAAGTAAAATGGGGGTAAGGGTAGGGCAAGTGCCCTACAAAAAAATGGGGACAGGGAAATAACTTTAAATATTTAAAAAAAATAAAAACATAAAATATGCAAAAATGGAGGTGAATGTGGATCATCTTCAAACTGTGTCTGAAAAGTATTAATAGCCCAGGGGTAACTAAAGTTACCCCAAGCAACAGGCCTGGGCCTGAAACAGGGCTTCAAGCCTGCCTGGTCGTCTTGGGCTTGAAGGT
>BLSH010197241.1:208084-220965 GCA_018402905.1 Glandirana rugosa | reverse complement strand
TGCTTACCCTGAGCATACCAGCACCCCAGCGAGTGCTTACCCTGAGCATACCAGCACCCCAGCGAGTGCTTACCCTGAGCATAACAGCACCCCAGTGAGTGCTTACCCTGAGCATAACAGCACCCCAGAGAGTGCGCACCCTGAGCATACCAGCACCCCAGAGAGTGCGCACCCTGAGCATACCAGCACCCCCAGAGAGTGCGCACCCTGAGCATACCAGCACCCCCAGCGAGTGCGCACCCTGAGCATACCAGCACCCCTAGTGAGTGCACACCCTGAGCAGACCCCCCTAGCAATTTGCAAATTAATCTGTTTCAACTGTGTTTTTAGTGATTTGCCTTGAGTTACCTTTTAATATAAATAAGTGGATTCCTATTTATTGTAATAAAATGAGGTGTGTGTGTGTTTACAGTAAACCACCTGCAATCACAGCCTTAGCCACAGGATAAATAAGATCCTTGTTGCCATGGCAACTGTTGAGCTCTAACGTGGAAAGAAAGCTTTGAATACATGGTCTTCACTAGTAACATAGGCAAAAAATGAGGCCTCATTTGCATTTTAGTGCATGAAAAACAGAGTGATGTTTTGAAGCAGACGCACAGTGCCTTTGGGTAATTTACACATGATATAAATTTCAGTCTGGCGAAGCAAAGAGAAATATAGCACATCAGAAAAAATATGTGTATTTACTCTGTAAAAGCTGAACTAGATTAAACCTGGCTTGTCATCTGTTGGATTGAAACTCATTCTAGAAAGAGTTACTGCCAGAGATATATGAATCAGTGCAGATTTCACCTCCCAATGAGATCCAGTGCTGACCCTTATCTGCAGTCAAAGTCCTAATAATGCCATACATAATGATGCTGAAAGGAGGTCTGATGGAACAGTCCACTATGCATCACTCCCCAATTCCCTGAGCCAGGAGCAACAGCGAACAGAACTTAGAGGTTAGATTTGCAGATAGAGATGCATTCTGATATGTTTCACAGATTGATTATGTCTAATTACTACAGCAGAATACCAATTACAGCTTGATCCTTATCTGTTTTTCAGAATCAAATTATACAGATACAGGTCTTGGATAAGTCAAGTTTTAACATGCGTTACTTGTTCCTTTGAATTAATGGGTCAGTCAATGCAAGGATTATTTATCAGTTAAATTATGATCAGAACTATGGTTATTCTATAAAATAACATGCATGGTGTAAGTTGCCCATAACGGTAAGCCTGGGTTCTCTGGGTGACAACAAACCTCTTCCTTCTGCAGTGAAGTTATTGCAACATTGTCACCCTTGTAGCTGCTTTTGCTGCTAAAGCTGATCGTGCACTACAAAAAAAATTGTATGTGGGGTCAAATCAACATTGATTTTAAAACGCACTGATAAGAAAATTCAAAGGAACAGGATGGAAAGTTTTTTGAAGAAATGTATTTCTAACAGCGATTTTTTTTTTTAATTTGGGAAAACTAATTCCAAAATCATATGTTAAAAGCAAACAACATTCAAGTATATGTGAGAATTTTCGTATGAATGTTTGAATATCTACTAGTGTATGGCCAGCATTAGATGCTGACACTGTTGACAGCCCTATCAGTAAATATGCCTCTGCAACCCTGTGAGGCATGGGAATTCAAGTTTCCTAGCTGTATATGCCATAAAAAGTGCTTAATTTAATTCATTTAAGATTTCAACATGTCAACTAGTATTGAAATCACTATTAATCACTCTGAGAGGAAAAAAACAGAGGTTTTAGATGGACATGTAGCAACCTCTACAATAGGTAAGTGTTTAGTGACAGGTTTTTTGACAGTGTAGGTAAATTTGGTCAGGCCTGTTTGTTTTGATTGTGGGTTGGGGAGTGGCCTAGGGAGTGACTGGTGACTGCAGGTAGTGACGCCCTTTGGTAACCCCTCCTTTCTGGATCTAAAAGTCCTGGAATGAAGGGTGGGGAAGAGGACGTGAAGCTTCCTAAGGTATGTTAAGGAGGTCTAATCAATCCCCAACCTGGATTGGCAGGGGGCAGGCCTCCTTAAATACCTGTGGTCAGCCCAGTCTGGTAGGTGAGTTTGGGTGGAAGTGCTGGAGATGGAATAGTGTGAAGGCTATCGAGGCCTAGAGGGAGCTCAAGGTATAAACAATTCAGCGCAGAAGAATGTAAAATCATAAACTACTGTAAAAAAATGATGGAGGGGCGGAGCCTGGCCGCGCTTGTAGATGGCCGCTTAGAGAGAGAGAGCTCCGCAAGCACAGGGGACCTATACCGGCCTGACAACTCCGCTACACCAGCCACATACCCACAAATTGCTCTGAGGAGACCCCGAACCTCTGGAGACGTCCCGAAAACAATCCGCCAAGCCGATCGAGCCTCGCCGCCTGACAGACTTCTTCGGCGGCTCCAGGCCGCGTGGAGGGCAAGATGGCGCTGAACGAACCAGTGCCGAACGATCTTGCACAGAACGTTCGCACACCTCCCCGCCGCACTCCACAGCAGGGGAGTCAGACGAGGAACAGATGGACAGCACCACAAACGGCAGCACCGCAAAGAAGGACAGGAACAAAAGAGCGGCCTCATCTCCCTTTCCTTCACCACAACACACGGTAAGGAAAAAACTCATCCCCGCTCAGGGCGCAGAGAGGGAAGGGGGGAAAGACGAGGAAGATGAGGAAGAGACAGATATGGCTGACTCCCTGGCAAACGCGCCAACCACAGATAATGCAGTCTCTGAGCACACTCTAAAACAAATGCTTTTAATGCTTCAGAGAGGCATACAAAAGGACATAACCAAGTCCATCTCTAAAATCCAAATCCAAGTCGATGACCTAGGTGATCGCACAGACAAGGTGGAAAGACAATTGACCGAACAACCTCAAAATAAGGGGGATCCCTGAGTCCATACAACCCCAAGACTTGGTACAATACCTTCAGGCCCTCTTTAGCACCTTGGTACCCACACTATCATCGCAAAGAGCTCACCATAGACAGGGCTCACAGGATTTTTAAGCCCCCACACATTGCAGCAGATAAGCCCAGGGATGTTATTTTACGCATACACTACTTCACAACCAAAGAGAAAATAATGAAAGCAGCCAGATCCTCCTCAACAATCCCAGAGCCCTACAGCCATCTATCCATCTACTCTGATATATCAGCAGCAACTGCCCAAAAAAGAAGAGAACTGACGCCCATTACTAAAACCCTACTACAACAAAACATCCCATACAAATGGGGATTCCCCACCAAAATAATCGTAACTCATCTTGGAAAAACCACCACCATTACCCAACTAAAGCAAGGGATAAAGCAGCTTAATAACTGGGGACTTAACCCTCCACCAGCAGAGGGACCTCCCAGCCGCTCCAACCCAAGCTATCTACAAAAAGACTGGCGCAATGCAAAAAACAAATGATCTACTTATGTGTCAGGCTGAGCATCCCAACATTACTAACTGACCTACATGTTGGCCCCCTGTGTTAGCGGCCCAGTTATCTGTTTTTTTTTTTTGTTTTGGTACACCTGTTACTACCCAGGTTTTATACCCTGCCACGTGCAGGGTACTGTTATTCTCCCTCCACAAGGAAGCGCACCATGTACACGATATTGCTCATATTTTCTTTCTTTCTTCTTACTGCCTATCTTCCACTCCTTCCCCTTCCCCCTTCTCTCCCTCACCTTCCCGGGAGGGGCAGCGCCAACCCTACCAAAAGTAGTAAATACAATTTATATGCTATATCCTATGCTTTTTATGATATTGTAGTCAACATCTTGAAGAGACCCAGGTCTCCCTGGCACCATGTGCACAGCCATACCATCCACAACCCACTATACAACCCCAAATGGCCCTAAAAATCTTATCACTTAATGTCAAAGGACTGAACAGTCCATATAAACGTTCTCTCTTATGGAAGGAAGCCCTCGCATCTAAATGTGATCTATTGTGCATTCAAGAAACTCACTTTAACCGCAGTAACCCCCCTAAATGTACGCACGCACAGTTCTCGCAGATATTTACGGCGAGTGCAGACTCTAAAAAAGAGGGGTCATGATAGCAGTCAGAAATTCCATAGCTGTACAAGTGGAGAAGTTGGAATCCGACCCTAAAGGCAGATTCCTCATTCTCTCGGCCTGTTTTAATAACAGTAAATTAACCATTGTAAACCTATATGCCCCGAACAAATCATCCCCCAGATTCTAGAAAACACTCTAAAAAAATTCAGCAATATAAGAACTCCCCCCTTATTCTTTGCGGAGATTTCAATGAAACCCTAGATCCTATGGACTCCACAAATCCTTCCCGCAAAAAATCAGCCTTACTCTCGTCCTTCTTAACAGACGAGGATTTATATGATGTGTGGCGCTGTGCACATGGAAGCGAGAGGGACTATACTTTCTTCTCGCCTGTCCACAAGGTATACTCCAGAACAGATCTCTTCCTCACGGACAAGCACACTTTACAAAAAATCTCGAACTCCACAATAGGAGTAATCACGTGGTCAGACCATGCACCATGCATGATTGAACTTGCTCTCTCTAATCACCATAAATCAAGACCCCCTTGGAGGCTCAACCCATCATTACTTAGCAACCCAAGATATAAATCACAAATCGAAGAAGAACTAAAATTCTTCTTCGACACCAACACCTCGCCAGAAATAAACCCCGTTTTACTGTGGAACACCCACAAAGCCGTTCTCAGGGGAATACTGATAAAACCCTCAGCACAAGAGAAAAAGAGACGTACACAACACATCACCTCCCTTACAGAGAACATTAGAAAACTAGAAGCACAAAATAAATTAAAATTTGACCCTAAGGTGTCCGAGGACCTTCACTCCCTCCAATCCCAATTATGCAGAACCCTACAAGAAGGTTATGACTTTTACATTATGCGCCTCAAACTAACCTCATTGCATCAGGTAACAAACCTGGAGCATACTTGGCCCGGCAATACAAAAATAAAATGCACTCCTCCAGAATCCCGTACCTTACTGGACAAAACAAAACAAGAATCTCCAATCCAGCGGAAATAGCAGAGCAATTCCGCAACTACTATATGACACTATACAACCTTAAGGACTCAGATCCAGCCCCTCCCCCTCGGAGGGAAGACATAGCCCAATTTTTAGATAAAATACACCTGCCAACACTCACTACTGAACAGAAACGATCCCTTTCGTCCCCTTTCACTGAACAAGAAGTTGGCAGCGTGATATTATCCCTACCTCACCATAAATCGCCGGGTCCGGACGGCTTCTCAAATGAGTATTATCAAATCTTCTCCAACCACTTAACCCCTTTCTTACTCAAAGCCCTAAATCATATTGCAGACACTGGCCAATGCCCCCCGGAATTCCTTGAATCTATCATAGTGACTATACCCAAACCAGGAAAATCTACTGATACCCCATCTAACTTCCGACCAATATCACTATTAAATACGGACACGAAAATTTATGCTAAACTTTTATCAAACAGATTAGCCAAAATCACACCCCAGCTGGTCCACCCAGACCAAGTGGGATTTGTTTATGGCAGGCAGACCGCGGATGGCACAAGACGTTTTTTAAATCTGATGCAATGGGCAGAGCACCATAATATCCCAGCAATTCTATTGTCCTTAGATGCCGAGAAGGCTTTTGATCGAATTCATTGGTCCTACATGCAAGCAACACTAGAAAAATATGGATTCTCTGGCCGTATCCTTTCCTCCATCACAACGCTCTATTCCAACCCCTCTGCCAAGGTTTGGACGATGGGATCCCTGTCTTCACCCTTCCCAATAACCAACGGCACAAGACAGGGATGCCCACTTTCCCATATCATCTTTTCTCTAATAATGGAACCCCTTGCGGAGCATATAAGAAGGAACCCTGCCATATCGGGCCTGACCATAAACGAATCCCAACACAAAATTGGACTCTATGCAGACGACATTCTCCTAATGCTGACACAACCTGAAAAATCTTTGACACCACTCTGCACACTACTAGAACAATTTGGATCTCTCTATATAAACTTAACCACACAAAATCCCATATGATCCCTATAGGCATATCCACCGTCTCCAAGCATCACATCACGAAGACAGTCCCCTTCCAATGGGCCCCAAACGACACTCTCACATACCTAGGGATACAACTTACTGCCCCAACTTCCAACATACGCAACCTAAATTATACATATCTGACCACAACTCTCAATAAACTCTGTAACAAGCTAAAATCTGGAGTTGCCTCGTGGGCAGGCCGAATTTCTCTTGCAAAAATGTTTATGCTCCAACATATCTTGTACCTCTTCCGAACCTTACCATTGCCATACTCCCAAACACAGCTGAAACACCTACAAGCCATACTTCAAAAGTTTATATGGAACTATAAAAAACCCCGTCTGAAAAGAAACATACTATGTGCATCAACAAAACTGGCTGGAATGGGGGCCCCTAATGTAACAGCGTACTACAAAGCATCTATTTTAGCCCAATCAAGGGCTTGGTGGTCACCTTCGTGGAGGACACCCTGGTCCCAAATTGAAGCCGCAGCTTTAAACTCTGATCCTCAACATCTACTCGGAGCACTATGGGTCTCTCAACCAACCAAACCGCACTATATGGACTCTGTAAAATCCACAATTAAAACCTGGACCTCCCTTACTAAGGGCGCTAGTGGTACCTCAACTCAAACTCTACAAAAACTACCGCTTAGATCCCTGGAAGCTGCAATTCCACACATCTGTTTGCATCAATGGGAAGCTGCTGGAATAAATAAAATTGCAGACCTATACAAGGACAACTCTCTACAGAGTTACCAAGACCTATGCCAAAAGTTCTCCCTGAAAGCAACAGACTTCTATAAGTACCTACAGATACGCCACGCACTACAAAGCATCAAAATGAGCCCCAATGATGACATACGGATTAAAATCCTTCAATTGCTAGAGGCGCCACCAAACTCTCACCTTGGTATCTCCCCATTCTACTACATCCTGACAAACGACTCTAAACAAACGAAGCTACAATCAATGGAATACTGGGAAAAAAACCTTCACTTCCAGGCAGACATATCTCTTTGGAACTCAGCCTCTAGATCCTCACTCACACACTCCAAATGCCTCTCTCATTGGGAAGCCTCGCAGAAACTTCTGCATAATTGGTACTTAACGCCAGACAAACTTGCAGCTATTTACCCCAACTACCCCTCGCAGTGCTGGCGGAACTGTGGACATACAGGAACCTCTCCACACATTTGGTGGGACTGCCCTAAAATAAAGCATTATTGGAAATCACTTTTTCAGCTGGTATCTTCCATCACAGAGACCCAAGTAACACCAGATCCCAAACTGGCTCTCTTCGGAATTGGCCTAAACTCTTGGCCTCCTAGGCACAGGACTATACTCTCACATATATTCATAGGGGCAAGGCTATCTATTTCACAACTATGGAAACAACCTACACCTCCCACTGTAACCTCCACTATAAAAATAATTAATGACCATGCATCCCTTGAACGGTCCTTCGCTATAGCGAATCACCAACTGGAAACCTTCACCTATAAATGGAAATCATGGACCTCCCGATCCTTCCAAGTCTAACACTGACATAACCAACCCATGGATCTAAACCACTCCAAGGAAGGCTAACTACAGGCTCTGCACTGGATTCTCCAAAAGAATAAAAACTTTGGGATATAACTGGCGCTCCCCCTCCCCCATCCGCTTCTCCATACCTCTTGTCCCAACCTCCTTCTTTCTCCTTCTTTTGCTTCTTTCTCCCTTCTATCTTATCTAGGATCCTAGAGACAATGCAATATTACCAATGGTATAATTTCCTTATACTACAGATGCAATCCACACTCAACGAACTGTCACCCACATAATCAGGCCACGTAGAGACCTGGCGAATTGTAGCAACACCTTGTTCTCAAGTATCGCTAGGCCTCTATGATGGTGTTAAGAATAGATGCCCGAACGGAAACTACCTACGGGGAGCCCCCCCTCCTTCCATTGCAGCTAGATCCCAACGGGGTGATGGGAGGAGAGGGATGACTCTAACCATCAAATAGAAGGCATCACAGCTCCTAGCGGATAACCCCTCTAGCAGACATAAGCATGTTTAGATACAAATGCATAAAGCATATTTACTAACGGATTGAATGCATAATCTAGCATCTCCTTTGTGTCAATACCTGCATACTATATTACCTGTATAATTCTTAATATTACTTCTTGTACAATGTTTACTTACCTGAAAATTCTAATAAAAACTATTGAAACAAAAAAAATGATGGAATGCAAGCTGAACACTTAAAGGCAATTTATAATCCTCTCAACATCAAATCCAAAGTAAGTTGTGCAGCGCAAAACAACAGTCCATATAAATACTAATAAGAAAAGAGATCTCCCGATGTGAGTTATGGTGTCAGGTACTCAGACTCATGCAGGTGAAGATGATGTGGATCCTATTACCACCACCACTAGCAGCCTCTCACCTCCTTGATGCGACCACAAAGGCCATCGGGCATGTATCGCACACAATTGGTGTTGAAGATCTCATTCCCCATGTATGGGAACTCCTTGTGACTCCAGCAGGAAAGGTACTCCCCCCGATCACATGCAGATAAAAATAAACACTTTCTAGTGCTCTCTGTAAAAAATCACACAATTTTATTATACATAAAACAGAGGTACTCACATTTAAAAGCACCTCCACTTGTGCCAGTATGCAGTCAAAACAAGACACTCAAAATTCTAAGATGGCCCTGCAGGTAACGTCTGGTGTGCTCCTCCCTCAGGTACGCGTTACGTCCTATTTACAGGACTTCTTCAGCGTGAGTGGAGCAATACTAGTCACCTTCTATTATTTATCTATCTTCATCTGGTCACATGACCGCAATGATCAAATGGCCAGCTGTTATCCTAGCCAATCAGAAATCTCTATTCTCATGCATTTCCGGAGCGTGACCCTGGGCTACCACTCCAGAGTAGACACCACCTATTCCATTGGCCAATCATAAGGCCAAGGATGTGTATTTCCGGATCTCAATACCGGAAGTAAAGAATAAGAGCTACTGGTGTCACCTTAAATAGCCACTAACACAATATATACTTGCAGTGCAGCGTTCAAATGAAGAGCAGACTGTTAGGGATATTTACAGCCACATATCACAGGAGGGGAGACGGTCTCATTACTAAGGTAGACAGCCTCATTACTAAGGTAGTGAATGGGCCAGGACCGCATCCATTCGGTACCAATCACAGCCAGGCACGCCCCCTTTCCCCAGTGCGCCATCACCCCAGTCCAGGTCATCACTGCAGTATGAGCGCTGACTATTAAACTCAGATTGTGAGTGGGTGATGCAGGCGTCCAATCAGCGGACATCGCGATCGAACACACCCCCTTCCGCCTACGTCATGGTGCCCACTGCAGGTGTCCAATCAGCGAACATCGCGATCAGACACACCCTCCTTCCTCCTACGTCATGACACCCACCGCTCTAACCACAGGAGAGCAAGGCCATTATCATAGGCTGGATGTGAGGGGACGGGTGTAAAATGTCACCATGGCAACTGAACGCAATCCAGCATTTACAGAGCCAAGGTGAATGAATGTATACCTTGACATATTTAATAAAATGCCAAAAAAGCAAAAGCAAAAGCTGAAAATAGCTATAATAGCTATAATAAACGATAGTATTCAATTGGCTCGATGCTGGAATTATGATAATCACAGAGGGCAAAAATTAATAACAAAAATAAATAGATAAAATATAATATTCCAAGATTCATAAAAACTAATAAAGGAATCCACAGATGTAATCAACCCAAATGGAACACTGTGGACGTCACCCAACCGCCATCTTGTACATAGCAAAATACATAGCAAAACATCAAGCAAATGGAATAATCAGGTACAAATGAGACAAAAAGAAATGTATAGGTATCCGGCTATCGATTGGAGATAAAGCAGTTCAAATCAAACTCGACATTTAAGCCTGCAGATTTGAGAACCTTAGTCTCATAAATCCAGAAGGACTCCCTGCGGCTCAAATGTCGCACGAAATTGCCCCTCTCCAGTGCCGGGATACTTTCTCAATACCCCAAAATCTAAGACCTCTAGGGTCCTTATGATGACGTATCTTGAAATGCCTGGAGACACTATGGGTGGTTTTGCCTTTTTTAATATTATAAATATGGTCAGCCACCCTGACATGCAGGGCTCTGGACGTGCATCCCACATATTGGAGCCCGCACCTACATTCAAGCATGTATACTACACCTTAGGTGGTACAAGTGATAAAATCTTTAATGGTGTATTCTTTTTTAGTGACTGATGCTGTAAATTGCTTTCTCTTTTTCACATTTTCTTTAGTCTTTTTGCAGGCCGAACATTTACCACAGGCATAAAACCCTGACAGAAACTGGAATAATCGATTATCGTTATTATTCCTAGGGGGGTCTACAACCCCAGGGGCCAGTACATTATAAAGGGTAGGAGCTTTTTTGTAAATGAACCTAGGACAGTCTGGAAGGACCGGCCCCAGTATTTTATCCCCTTTAAGGATACCCCAATGCCTGGTCACTATCTGTTCAAATTTCTTGTGTTGGACGCTATAGTCAAGGAATATTCTATACTCCATGGAGGCAGGGGCAGATTGCTGACTACTCTGTCCATTGATGATAACATTTCTGTCCATCACGGCCACCTTCCTCATTTCTTCATCAATGTTACTTTTGGCATACCCTTTTTGTACACAAGAAATTTGAACAGATAGTGACCCTAGTGAGTAGTTTGCTTTTTTGTTCTTGGTACCAAAATGCATTATCTTACATTTTTTTACGTTAAATCTCATCTGCCACTTGTCTGCCCACCCCATTAATTTATTCAGATCTTCTTGCAAGGTTTCCACATCCTGTGGAGAGTTTATTGCTCTGCTTAGCTTGGTATCATCCGCAAATATTGAGATTGAGCTCTTCACCTCGTCCTCCAAGTGGTTTATGTATAAATTGAATAGGATCGGTCCCAGGACAGAACCTTGGGGAACTCCACTTTCTACACCAGACCATTCTGAGTATTCCCCATTTATCACCACCCTCTGGACTCGCCCTTGTAGCCAATTTTCAATCCAGGTGCTCACCCTTTGATCCATGTTGAGGGACCTTAGTTTGTACAGTAAAGGTTTATGGGGAACTGTATCAAATGCTTTCGCAAAATCCAGATACATCACGTCTACAGGCCTTCCCTTATCTAGCTCACCTCCTCATAGAAGGTTAATAGATTGGTTTGGCAAGAATCCTTCATGAACCCATGCTGATTACCACTAATGATACCGTTCTCGTTACAATAATCTTGTATGTAATCCCTTATTATTCCCTCCAAGAGCTTGCCAATTATTGATGTTAAGCTAACTGGTCTGTAGTTTCCAGGGATATATCTTGGTCCTTTTTTATATATTGGTACCCCTAAGCCAAGATGGCGGCGGCAGCACCCGAGAGCCGATTCAAGAATCGCCTCGGGTGAGGACACTGCTGGATGCCCGGACAGGTAGGTACTCTAGTAGTACATATCAGCAGCTACAGTATTTGGACCTGCTGACTTTTATTTTATTTTTTGGGGGGGGTTGGGGCGGAACTCCTCTTCAAAACAGTCAACCTCTGACATCTTATATCTAATAGTGACTTTCAACCACCCACCTTGGCCTATTTTAGACCACATTGAAATCTCTGCCTTGATGTAATTATAAACCTTCCTACCTGCACCTTGTGTTTTTCACCTGCGTAATATGTGCATTGATCATGCAGTATCATACTGTCATTTGTTGTTCTGTGCACACAATCTGTAGTAGAGTAAATCATCACATTCCAGTATTAGAAATTTCTGTTTCTGTGAAGCATGAGACATACGGAATGGCACTACACAAGTTAATGCAATACCTCTGTCTATAGTCTAAGAACCGACACTTCTTATAAAGAAACTACATATCCCCTAAACCCTGGGTCTCTCAGTTTGCAGGTGAGAGCTATTCAGATCTTACAGTTTTAGAAGAGATGTTTGTTTTATAAAATCACCACTCTCATATTTGGTGGACTTATTATATACATTGATATATGAACATTTAATGTGTCTCTTGTTTGTATATCATTTTTTCACATTTATATTTTTTCTTGTGTACAATGTCTTGAATTTGATATGTGTTTCCCGAGATGCTCCTGCTCTTTCTGGCTGCCTTTTTCCATACACAAAAACAAATTAGGTATCTAGGAAGAGCGGTTCTGCCTGTAACTGATGTGGCAGAACTTAGACGTAGAAGTCTCACCACTGCAGTACCTAAAATACTTAACAAGCTGGTTATTTAACTCTCCAGAAATAAGAACAAACAAAAGCCCGCGCACACAAATAACGGAACAATACTATGAAAATATTATACCGAGAGAATAACTTGAAACAAATGGGCTGCTCGCAAACAACAACTTGATCAAATTGCTCCAAAACTGTCCATCACAAATTGCAGCGCCCAAAACAATTATAAATTGTAAGAGATAAAAATATATACAGTCTGTAACAAATATATATAACAAATGTTCAATAAAATTTTAAAAGATAAAATCTGTATATAAATATTTCCCACAACTCATTGGTTCATGTGTGTTAAGTGCAGTTCAAGGTTATAAGCTGTGTATAAGTGTTCAAATCCACAACTGTTCTGAGGACTCCAATAAATGGTATAGATGTAAGCTTACCAGAAGCCCATAGGGCATGCGCAGGTATCAGGATATTATCTCCAAGTTAGGTCGTCTGTTGTCCTCAAGGTCCAAGATGAATGGTATATGGGACACGGATAACCAGCTTCAGGATATAGTGGGATGAAGTCAAGTAGAACCTGGAACTCCTG
>BLSH010197241.1:164006-208074 GCA_018402905.1 Glandirana rugosa | reverse complement strand
CACAAATTGCAGCGCCCAAAACAATTATAAATTGTAAGAGATAAAAATATATACAGTCTGTAACAAATATATATAACAAATGTTCAATAAAATTTTAAAAGATAAAATCTGTATATAAATATTTCCCACAACTCATTGGTTCATGTGTGTTAAGTGCAGTTCAAGGTTATAAGCTGTGTATAAGTGTTCAAATCCACAACTGTTCTGAGGACTCCAATAAATGGTATAGATGTAAGCTTACCAGAAGCCCATAGGGCATGCGCAGGTATCAGGATATTATCTCCAAGTTAGGTCGTCTGTTGTCCTCAAGGTCCAAGATGGATGGTGTATGGGACACGGATAACCAGCTTCAGGATATAGTGGGATGAAGTCATCTATCCAAGTGATCCGGAGTGCAAAGAAAACGATTCCAATCCAGATGGATGGCTCCAAAATTCTCCAGGCGGTAGATCACCTACAGCATAGCTGTATTCCAACTCGCAATGGATAGAAAAACGCAATAGTGTGATACTGTATTGACAATATTTATTGCGCACAAATGATTGAATAATACTCACAATGTATAGAATAAAAAAGAGCTCTCAGTAAAAAGTGACAGAAAGGGTCAGGAAACCCGACATGTTTCGGCTCCAGCAGCCGTCATCTGGGGTATGCTGGAGCCGAAACATGTCGGGTTTCCTGACCCTTATTCAATCATTTGTGCGCAATAAATATTGTCAATACAGTATTACATACATATTCTGTGTCATATGCCTGTTTTAGGACACATTAGTGAAATGGGGTCAGTGAATGGAACCACAATGCTCAATGGGGATCAAACATCCAAAACACCCAAAAATATGCCCCATGTGGATGATTCCTCGACTAGAATCTCTTCAAAGCAGCAAAGATCCTCAGTGCTGGCAGTGGGACAGATATACAGTATGTGAGTATTATAAGCTTTCTTGTACATAGTTATACATATTGCATAGCTACATTAGTTGGTAAGATTGAATAAAGACACTGGTCCATCCAATTCAACGTGTGTGTCTGTCAATGTGTTTAACCACTTCAGCCCCGGAAGGGTTTACCCCCTTCCTAACCAGAGCTCTTTTTGCTATACGGCACTGCGTCGCTTTAACTGACAATTGCGCAACGCTGTACCCAAACAAAATTGACATATTTTTTCCCCCACAAATAGAGCTTTCTTTTGGTGGTATTTAATCACTGCTAGGTTTTTTACTAAAAAAAAAAAAAAAAAAAATTAAAAAAATAAAAATTTTGAAAACAAAACAAAAACTGTTTCATAGTTTGTTATAAAATTTTGAAAACAGGTCATTTTTCTCCTTCATTGATGTGCGCTGTTGAGGAAGTACTGATGGGCACTGATAGGTGGCACTGGTGGGCACTGATGAGGCGGCACTGGTGGGCACTGATGGGTGGCATGGGTGGGTGGCACTGATGGGTGGCACTGATGGGCACTAATGGGTGGCACTGAAGGGCATTGATGGGTGGCACTGATAAGCGACAATGATAGTTGGCACTGATGGGCACTGGTAGGTGACACTTATAAGCAGCACTGATAGGTGGCATTGATGAGGAGGCACTGATGGGCACTGGCTGGCAGCACTGATGGGCATTGATAGGTGGAACTGATGGGCATTGATAGGTGCCACTGCTGGGCACTGATAGGTGGCTATGCTGGGCACCTGTAGGTGGCACATGTGGGCACTGGTAGATGGCACTGGAGGGCACTGCATAGCAGCAGTGGCTCTCCGTATACGGGACCGATGTCCCTCTGTCCTCAGCCAGTGATCAGCTTTTTTTCCCCTCACGCTGTTAGTATGTGGGGAAAAAAAAGACAAATAAAGATCCTTTATTTACATCACGGGATCAGCTGTCATTGGTTCACAGCTGATCACGTGGTAAGGGGCCGGGATCGGTCCCTTACTCCGATCTGTGATCAGCCGAGTCTCATTGACTCGGTGATCACAGAGCACGTTGTGCGCGCCCCGTAGGCGGCTCGTGCATGGGAGGACGTCTATGGTCACCCTCCCGGCAATTCTGGTCCGCGCTGTAGCCGTCTTTCGGCTGTAGCACGGTTGGGAAGTGGTTAAGATTGAACCCCTTCTCATCCAACTTCATTGTGTGGATGCATTTTAAATAATTTCCAAAAGCAAAGAGTGACCGCTCCAGGTGAGGAAGAGTTGATTACCGCTATCGCCAGGTGCCCGCCCAGTCCGTGTGCTGCTTAGGAATGCTGGAGATGAAACAAAGGTGACGGCACTCCAGATATGCGGTAAAAGTAGTGGATATTTATTGTGAAAACTAAATAATTTCCACCCAATGCTGTTGGGATTAGCATTTAAAGCGGAACTCCACCCAAAAGGGGAAGCACTGGTTGTCTGCCTCCTCCCCCCCCCCTCCGATGCCACATTTGGCCCCTTTTGGAGGGAGGGGGGGAGCGGGTAACTGATTTTGAAAGGTAACATCTCCCACTTCCAGCTCAGTTTCCCACAAGGCTTCACTGCCGATTTCTCTTAGTCAGAATGGCGACGCCAGCACCCACTAGCCGATAATGCCCTAATATTAAAAGTCAGCAGTTGCAGTATTTGTAGCTGTTGACTTATCATTTTTTTTGGGGGGGGGGGGCTGTAGCTCCTCTTTAAGGACTTAGCATTTAAGGACTTAAATGTCTTATATAGACAGTCCACGGGTTACAAACAAGATAAAGTCTCTAGGTTTGTTCTTAAATTAAATTTGTTTGTAAGTAGGAACAGGTACATTTTTTAAGTGTAGCTTCAGACAAAAAATAATTTTTAAGTTCTTTGGGTAGCATAGGGAAGGAATAACACCTCTGTAACTTTGTTTTGCTGTCTGTGCCACGTGCTGTGCTGTGTGTGTTCAGAAGATTTCACCTCACTTTCTGTCCCTATGTCAATTGGATTTTGATCATTTTGAATTGTTGTGGAAACAAGGATTGATGATAAAGCTTCAGTGGAGACACCTTTTTCCCATGGTAACTCTTACAGGAGTGAATTTCCCTTCCTAGGGGGAGATTTCCCCTCACTTCCTGTTATCTCCCTCCGTTTGTAAGTAGGAGTCGTTTGTAAGTCTGATGTTTGTAATCCAGGGACTGCCTGTATTGCAGTCATATCCCCTCTTAAGAGTCCCTTCTCCAGAGAAAATACGTTTAACATTTGTAGCCATTCCACATAACTGAGGTCCTTCAATCCCCTTATTAGCTTTGTTGCCCTTCTCTGGACTCTCGCCAGATCAAGGACATCTTTCCTGATGACTGGTGATCAAAACTGGACAGCATACTCAAGTTGTGGTCAAACCAGGGTCTCTTTTTTTGTTTTTTTGTATCACTGATTTTTATTGAATTTTATCAATATTAACAAAAGTACAAAATGAACAAAAGTAAGAAGTGAACAAAAGTGAGATACATAGTATGTGACATGCAGTTTATCATAAAGTTTGCCAGAAAATTGGGCATGCACAGAAAGACATGTAGGGAATATCTTGTTTCATGGAAAAGGGGGATGGTGGAAGAGCACAAAAACAAATATTGCTGTTTATGTGATGTAGATTTAGGAGGGTGTTGGGCCCAAGCACCCCGTGCGGGAACTACCTGTGCCTGGGGACAGAAGCAGCAATGCCCAATTCTTGATGCGTGATACATACTTAAGGGTTTAACCAGAAATATAAGGAAGTATATTATTGGTACACAAACTAGAGAGATGTTGCATTAATATATAGGTAATATGAATAGTAGGCATGGTATATATAGTAATACAATCAAAGTATTATTCATTTCATGGAGGCGTATTTAGCTACCCAGGATAACCAGTTTTGGTCAAATTTGTCGCATCTCATTGAGTTGATGACCAGCAGTCTCTCATATGTGTAATTCAAGTGCACTAGTTTAGTAGTTTCAGAGAGATTAGGGAGTCTTGGGAGTTCCATTTTCTAAGGATAGTATTACGGGCTGCTAATAGAACATGAGTAACAACAGGTCTCATGGAGTTCAGGTATATGTCTATGCCAAACCAGGGTTTTGTAAAGTGGTAGAATTATAGTTGTATCTGTTAATGCATACTCTTTTTAATGCATGCTAATAGTTTGCTGGCCTTGCTTGCTGCAGCTTGCCATTGCATGCTATTGCTGACTCTGTGATACCAGAATCTTCACAGTCAGCATTCTTTAAAGGATTTTAGTGTGAAGCCAAGAATGGTTTCTTCACCCGTGCAATGGAGTGAAATATGTGTAGATATGTGGAGCTGCCCGTATCAACAGGGGAACCTGTGTGTAATCAGTATTCAAAAATTAATTAAACCGCACTACCACACAGCCACATCATTCATTCACAGTTTCCTGTGAATGAATAGACTACAAGTACCATCACCATTATGGCTGATGGCTTGCAGCTTGCAATGAACTGTGTGGGTGCTGGTGAGCACTCTCATATTTTATGCAAAATAGCAAATATAAACAATTCCAAATTGCGGTGTTGATAGTCCAAAAGATGCAATGGTGTAAAAATGCAATAGTGCAAAATACTGGATATCCAGCAGATTTCCATATTGGATTACAGCTATTGGATCTTTTGAACCTACATTCACAAAATTCACACTTTAGACTATATATACACATTTTTGCACTAATTGCACATTCAATTTTGTTTTTGCACAATTGAATTTTTGCACCATTCAATCCTTTGGACTATCTACACCACAATTTGGAATTGTTTATATTTGCTATACCTACCTATTCAGGATTTTTTTGCACCATATGGATTGTTTTTTTTTTTGCACTATATGAGTTTTAGGTTTGCAGTTAGTTTCTACATATATATATCTTTGCATTCCTTGAATGCCAGTTGCTATTTTGTCTGCACATGTTCCTTTACACGTTTGTGTGGTAGCGCGGTTTAATACATTTTTGCACAGCATTCTTTAAAGTTTCTTTTAATTGTTGGGAGTTGCTTTTAAGGTGTATGTTCAAATTACTTCTGCCTCTGCATCATTTAAAACCAAATACTTATTTTTTATACAAAACATAAGGAAGAGCATCCTGGTTTTTCAAAATATAGTTGATTTCTTATTCTAATGCTGGCCATAGATGATTCTTTTTTTTTTTTTTCATTTCAGCCAGCAGGTTGAATGAAAAAAGCAAACATTTCTCTGTCACACAAACAGGATGGATGGAGGAATCCCTCCTGCCAGAACATATTCTGACAGCTGACCCTGACAGCTGAGTATCTACTGTCAGAATGCACTGATTGAAAAAAAGATTTTGAACATTCCTGTTCAACAAAAGTCGATCTCACAATAAACATCTGTAAAACAGGTACAGCTACACATGGATTGAAATTTGAAAACTTTAAGCTTTAAAGGCTCACCTTTTTGAACATGTTACATGTTACACTCGTATTTCGGGTGTAACATGTAACATGTTCAGCATGCATCCCCCTTCCCTGTCACAGTGGGCGCGGGGATCCTCTCCCTGGGCCCACTGTCCCTCCCCCTCCCCCACACAGCCACGTCCTTCATTCACAGTTTCCTGTGAATGAATAGACTACAAGCTTGCAATGAACTCTGAGGGCGCTGGTGAGCACTCTCATATTTCATTGATCTTCCTGCTCTCCAGTAACTGCCTGCCTGTAATGGAGGTACAGGCAGACAGCTATCCTGAGAGTTTACAGGAGCCTAGTATTGCACCCGCTTGTTAATCTGCCTGACACCTGCCCCTGGCTTATTTATCAACCACATTTCTGCCTCCTGAACTGACCTTGGCCGGTTAATTGACCATGTTTTGCCTGCCCCCTAGACTGATCTTTTGCCTGTTGTGTCAGTGCAAGGAAATAAAGCAGGGATGATGACGCTTCAGGTGGAATCAATGGAAAATCCAACAAGATAGGTGCCAGCCCTGGCTCACCATCGTGAAGTCAAATGGAAAAAGAAATTGGCTGCACTCCATGTTAATTGAATGACATGAACGATTTATTGAACGTCCACCAACACCAGGACACACAGACTGATTCAGGTTAGGGCCCTGCCATTGTAGCCGAGGGATTAAAGGCAACACAGGGGTCTCACATATGCAGAGTGAGGCGCTCCAAGTTTTTTTATCCAGGGTTTGTTATTCCCAGATCAGGGTCTGGAGTCCAGAGGTTTCAAAGAGCTTTGGGTGGGTAGAAGTCTCTACCCCTGTGTCCAGGTCTTACTCAGAGGCGTAACTAGAACCTTCAGTGCAAGAAATTATGAAGGGCCCCCACTGGCCAGGGCCCATCCCACTTCCCACTGATCCTGGTGCCCTTTACCCCAGTAGCGGGTCCCTTTATTAAGATCCCACCGAATAAATGAATAGTTGTGTACCGAGCCTCCCATTCATTCAAAAACGGAAGTATAGTAAAAAAAAATGTTTACTATGCTTCAGTTGTGAGTAAACCAATTGGTTCCAATCACTGTCCACTCAGAAAAGGAAGCGTCCGGTAAATGACAAATTTACCAACCCGTTCCCATCTCTCCATCATGACACATCTTCTACAGTAGCTGGCAGAAGAGAGGAGGGGGGAAGACAGCAGCTCTGAGTGTGTGTGTGTGGGGGGGGGGGGGCAGGGAAGCACACAGGGACCCTGGGAACAGCAGAAGACAAGTAAACTGGATTAGGAGGAAAATGGAGGAGATTGTTTCCTCTAAATGCCGCCCCCAACATCCCTGCTATCCAGGTGTACAAGGGAGGCACACGGGTCCCCTGGAGCACAGGGCCCCGTTGCAATTGCAACCCCTGTAGTTACACCCTTGGTCTTACTTGACTGAGCCTCTAAGGCCCTTTATGGACCATGTTCATGCCTCCTGCCTGAGCCACTCTTTTGCTTTTTTGCTGACCATGTCTCTGCCTTACACCAGTAGAGACCTATCTGCACATCCCAGTGGCTATGTTCCTGCAAGATATCAGTCCTATCCATCCACTGCAGACAACTGCACTACTAGAACCAGGTACTATTGTGTTTACATTTGTTCAGCCTCCTGTACTTCCTGGCCAGTGATCATGGCATTGTGCTATGGGGGAAGCTCCATACCTGTAGGTATATCTGCTTGCCTTTTAACCACTTCAGCCCGGGAAGGATTTCCCACTTTAGGACCAGAGCACTTTTTGCGATTCAGCACTGCATCGATTTAACTGACAATTGTGCAGTCATGCGACATTGTACCCAAACAAAATTTGTGTCCTTTTTCTCCCACAAATAGAGCTTTCTTTTGGTGGTATTTGATCACCTCTGCGTCATTTCTGATCGCCGCTATAAACAAAAGAAGAGCGACAATTTTGCAAAAAAAACTAAATTTTTTACTTTTTGCTAAAATACAAATCCAAAAAAATATAATTTTTTTTTTCATCAGTTTCGGCCGATTTATATTTTTGGTAAAAAAAATCACAATCAGCGTTTATTGATTGGTTTGTGCAAAAGTTGCCACGTTTACAGATGATGAGAATTATTTCTGGGGTTTTTTTTTTTTTTTTATTATTTACTAGTAATGGCGGCAATCTGCGATTTTTAGTGGTACTGCGATATTACAGCGGACATGTTGGACCATTTTGACACTTTTTTGGGACCATTGGCATTTATACAGCGATCAGTGCTATAAAAATACACTGATTGCTGTGTAAATGCCATTGGCAGTGAAGGGGTTAACCTGGAGGGGCGCTCTAAGGGTTAACTGTGTTCCCTGGGCATGTTCTAACTGTATGTGGGCTGGCCTGGCTGGGGGAAGAGAGTGATCACAGCTTCCATATACAGGAAGCCTGTGATCACAGCCCTTCCCCCTCTAACAGAACGGAGATCCGTGTTTACTTACACGGACCTCCATTCTTTCACTGCGGGGGGGGGGCATTGCGGGTAGCCAGCAGTGATTGAGTCCGCCCTATCCGCTCCCTGGCCCCCCCGAACACAGTGAGCGTGCGAGCGCGTGAGAGATATCGCAGCCGCCGTCATATGACAGCGGTTTGCAATATCGAGCCACTCTGTCTCCATCGGACTGCGGTCGGCGGTCGGCAAGTGGTTAAGAACAGGGACTGCTGTAGGTGAAGCTACACTATGAAGTATTCACTGACAGCTTATACAGAGGCAACCATTACAGTACATTGCTTTTAATGCTGTGTTGGTCGATTTTTGTGATACACAGGTTGCAATGTCAGGTACATAATCACTTCAGACATTTAAAAGGTCTTACACATGCGTTATTAGAATACTCAGGAGGAGTAATAAAATGTGCTCTAAAGTATAATTCCAAATATGCCCATGCTGTGTTTTAAATAATGTCTTAGAAATTGACAACTTGGTGTAAAATAATACATTTTCATTTTCTTTCCATATTTTCCAAAAACTTGTTGCAAAACAATTACGTTTTCAATGTTTTCTAGAAAATTCCTTGGGTGTTTGCTCTCCAAAATGTGGTCATTTTGTGGGTGTTACCACTGACCTAGTTGTCCAGAGCCTCCAAAAAAGTGATAGGTAGATAATCAGGAATTAGATGTGTAATGTATGCCCTTAGAAAACTTAAAGGTGCAAATTGAATGTTGGGCCTTTCTATGTGGCCAGGCTGTGAAAAAGTCTCACATATGTGACATTGCCCCACTCAAGAGTATGCCTATGCTGTGTGTGAGAAATAAGTTCTTAAAATGACAATTTTGCGAAAAAACACCCAGACCTTCAAACTAGCAGCTTAATTGACCAAATGCAAACAGTGTTTGAAATCAACCTTATTTCTGAAATGTAAATTAAATAAAATGCTTGTGATAAATTAAAGCAGTAGTAAACTCAGCTTTGTTACTTTTACTTACAGGTATGCTTATAATAAAGCTTACCTGTAGGTAAAATGAATGTGTAGCAGGGAGCTGTAAACACATATATACCTGCAATCCAGAGACAGTGTGCAGTGTCATTTATGTGGCGCTGACTGTTCGCACCTGTATGAGTTTATTTGTCTCTCTCTCTCTCTACACACACACGCAGGCATCAGATTACTCTGCTCCCCTACTGTGTTCCTATTGGCAGGAGGAATAAAGCCAATGGATGGAGCAGTTACTGGAGCCAATGAATGGGAGATTAACAAGCAGCAGCTACAAAGGACTCTGTGTGTCATTTCCTTTCAGAACAAAACAATGCCTTTTGGGATATGTAGTTTACTTGCAAGAATTCGCCCCCTGGTTGTACTGGGAGAGAACTACATTTACCTACAGGCTGTGCGGCAGAGAAGGTTTTCTGGGAGAAGAGGTGCCTCGTGGGAGAGGATATAAGAACAGAGGCTTTGGGCCTGTCTCTCTCTCTCTTGGGAACAGCATGGCTCTGTGTGCAGGGAGCCTCCTGCTGGGTGGCGCAGCGAAGTATCGACAACACCAGAGGACAGTGTGGCTGCTCTAATCTGTTGCAGCCTGAGGGCCGTTCCTGTTCCATCCACCCTGGAGGGGTGACAGACCAGTGTGAGATGCGGTGTGGAGCTGTGGAGCCGGAGATCATCCCCTTGAGCCAGATACCTGAGGGATCATCATCATCATCTGCAATTACAGTGCCATCATCATCCATATCGTGTGTTCCAGTTTGGTGAGTGGGTGAAGACCCATCGGACAGACACTGTGCACATATAGCTGATTCTTCACATTTACTAGTAGTCAAGGCCTAGTCATTAACTTTGGGAATAAAAGGGGAGTGCAAGCATTCATACACTATATATTGGGTTGCAGAAAGAGTGCTTTATATGATTGCAGTACACTTCCTGGGAATTTACTTTGTTACATCAGCCTTTGTGTTGTATATACAAGTCAATCTGCAAAAGTTAGCTGAAGATCAACTGAAGTGTCAAGCAGGGAACATTTAACTACAACTACTCTTCATCTGCTTAGTGAGCCTATTGCTTTGCCAGAGTTTGTTATAGAGCTGCATTCACCAAGGAACTCGCTCCCTTAGAGCAGGTTGGATATTGCTGCATTTATTATTCTTGTGTTGCACTTGTTTATCTACCGCTTGCTGGTGTTGCACTTGTTTATCTACTGTTTGCTGTTGTCAGGTGAGTGAGCAGTAGAGTGTGGTCTGACACTTCAGAAGTTATTCCCCTGCTCTCCTGTGTCCCACTCTCATGCACAGTATACTGACCTGCTTATATACATACTGGTTGAATCTATACAGTCATAAGTAGCATACCATATCATTCACTTGTGTGTAACATTTATTCAGTTAAGAGAATTATTTTATGTGCTTAATTTTACCCTGGTGGGTTCAAGTTATTCCTAAAATATATATTTGAGTAAACACTATCGATCTAATCTTGTGTGTTCCATTACTGTGTCTTTACTTTAAGGGGAACTTATACAATAATACTTCAACCCAGTATTGCCAGGTGTGCCAGAGGGGACTGAGACTGTTATTGAGGTGTAGAGGCAGAGTAACGGACTGAATTTAAGCGGCTTTTGCGGGAGTAGTGCTGCTAATGTCTAAAGCACCGTTTAGGAGATATTTGCCTTTTTTTGCAGCTGTTGATTTCACAGGCAAATTAGCACTAAGCTCATAAGAATCATGTTTCGGTTTCAAGCTTTAAAAGGAGAGGACACCACTTCAACAGTACATTAGCATGATCATGTCTCTGTTGTTGGTTTTTCAAAAAATAAATTGGGAATTTTATTTTCCTACTTTATTTCATTTTATTGGTAAAATCCCAAACAATGAGTGTGCCCCTGTTGCAGCCAGATTCATTTAGATCTAAACAGTTATTGTAAATGTATGTGTTTGTGCACTTTGTATAAATATATGTAATGTGAATAGAATCAGGCCAGAAACAGTTTGTATATCAGCTCTATTATGTAATAATTACAACACATACATTTTATATATCTTTGAATAATATCAATAAAGGAAGACAGTATATGACATCTGTTAGTAAATTCAAAAGGAACAGTTCACTTTAAGCATATAACTAAGAGACCTGTTTAGTTTATTATGTACAGTATCTACCGAGATTACATTTCATGAATCTAAAAAGTACAAATGTGTACTAAGTGTAGCAGAATCGGTAAATACATCATAACAAAATATGGAAAGTACACTTACAAGCAAGTGTACTTTGGAATGCCAGTGTGAATAGGGCCCTCTCATTTGGCTGCGTCTATTGTTGAACTTCATGCTGAACCTTCGACCTTTACTTTTCAGGAACACAATAGCCTTTGATATTAGATGGTGGGAAAGGGACTCAGAGTCTCATTTCACATTCAGCTGCAATTCATCAGCTTGGCTGGAACTTCTAGCAGTTTTAATGACTGCTGCAATTGATGGCTGAATCAATTTGTGATGGTGACCGCATGGCTGGGTCTGGACTGTAACAACCGCGGATTACAACAAGCAGAGAGGGCACCGTTATTCAATTGTGCATGTGTTGTTGTTTTTTTCCTTTACTCAGCAAATAATGAGAAACAATAGTTTAAAGCCTAATAAAACAGTACAGGAAAATACTTTACTTAGATTGCCAATAATAGTTTACATAAATAAAACAGATAAATCAGTACTTTGTTACGATACCAATAGCATTGCTCAAGAGACCCCTGCTATTTTGTTTGTACAATGTGATCTTTTTATGGTAGCTTAATTATTTTATCACAATGCATTTCATTAGATATTTAGTCATTGGCAAAAAAAATGTACATTCACAATGCTAAAAGACATAAAAAAAAAACTATACCCCATGCTGTCATATGGCATTTTTTCATATGAATGAGTATTTATAATTGTTAAATGATACCATTCACCATTGGTAATGTCAAACGCCACCAGGGTTTGACAGCTCTGAACATGGAAATGCTCATTGCTCCCATACTACCCCATACTACCCAGGGGAGTTTCACAAACAGATGTTCACTGGTCTCCATCTTGACACCCACCATGGAGGTACCCAGGAGGGCAGGAAAGAGTCTGTTACAAATGTAAAAAAGTGATTGGGTGGCTGTTACAGCTGGCAGTCAGGAGTAAAAATTTAAACAATCTAATTGTTACAGCAGTAGCAAAAGTGTAAAACCATTTATTTGTAAAAAAAAAAAAAAAAAAATGTACCCCATTGTAACCTACTGATATAACAACTAAGCACTACATTTATTTTTCATGTATTTATTTATTTCAGGTACTTATATATAGCGCCGACAATTTACGCAGCACTTTACATATGTATTTTACATTCACATCAGTCCCTGTCCTCAAGGAGCTTACAATCTAAAGTTTAATTAACATAAAGAATACTTTACCCATCACTAAAACCTCATATACTGTCTGCTTTAACATGTTACCAACAATACACTTCCTTCTACGATTAGAAGGGCCAATCATGGGGGTTTTCTTATGTGCCAGTGCCCTCAGGGTTTCCAGCAGCCTTTGTTTAGTGTGTGTTGGAGGAGATATGAAGTAGTTAGTGAAAAAATCACAGACTGTTTGCAAGAAGGGCTAGGTGCTATTTCTGGATGCATGTGCACAGGGTGTGCCAGTTGATCCTGGGCACACCCTAATCACCCCAATGCGGAGCAAATTCCCCCTGCTGCCTGGACCCCACATGTCTTCCCCTTCCTCCCGGCAGAGATGCTGGTTTCCATCCTCTCCTCTCTCTGTTTACTATGCTTCACTTTATGAATGAACATGAAGCCACCCAGCACAGAGCACCTCTCATTCATTCACTGCCCAGTGCAGCTGAGGCTGCAGAGAAAAAAACTGGGGAATCTCTGCCCTCAATCCCTTTCTCTGTCTCAAAAGTGAGACATCATGGTCTGTTTAGACCCCTGATCTTTCACAAAAAAAACCCTTGATGGGGCTCCTAAATAAAATGTTTAAAAAATGTAAAAAAATAAATAAATAAAAATAAAAACTACTGGCACCGTCCACTGCTCCACTGACACCATCCGCTGCTCCACTGACGCTGTCTGTTTAAATACATTGTATAATGTTTGTTTACATTTATTTCCAAGTGTGTCTGTGTGTCTCTATGTGTATGTGTGTGTGTGTGTGTGTGTTTGTATCTGTGTGCGTATCTGTGTGTATGTATGCACTGTATGTGTCTATCTATACACTACATTACCAAAAGTATTGGAACCCCTGCCTTTACATGCACATGAACTTTAATGGCATCCCAGTCTTAGTCTGTAGAGTTCAATATTGAGTTGGCCTCCCTTTACAGCTATAACAAGCTTCAACTCTTCTGGGAAAGCTGTCCACAAGGTTTAGGAGTGTGTCTATGGGAATGTTTCACCATTCTTCCAGAAGCGTATTTGTGAGGTCAGGCACTGATGTTGGCAAAAAAGGCCTGACTCACAGTCTTCGCTCTAATTCAACCCAAAGGTGTTCTATTAGGTATGAGATCAGGAATCTGTGCAGGCCAGTCAGGTTCCTTCACCCCAAACTCACTTTCATGCCTTTATGGACCTTGCTTTGAGCACTGGTCCAAATCATATTTTGGAGGGGGGGGGGGGGTTATGGTGTGGGATTGTTTTTCAGAGGTTGGGCCAATGAAGGGAACTCTTAAGTCCTCATACCAATACATTTTAGAAAATTTCATGCTTCCAACTTTGTGGGAACAGTTTGGGGATGGCCTCTTCCTGTTCCAACATGACTGCACATAACAACCCCAAACACACCTCCAAGATGACCACTGCCTTGCTAAAGAAGCAGAGGATAAAGGTGATGGACTGGCCAAGCATGCCTAAACCCTATTGAGCATCTGTGGGGCATCCTCAAACAGAAGGTGGAGGAGCGCAAGGTCTCTAACATCCACCAGCTCCATGATGTCATTATGGAGGAGTGGAAGTGGCAACCTGTGAAGCTCTCGTGAACTCCATGGCCAAGAAGGTTAAGGCAGCCCTGGAAAATAATGGTGGCCACCCAAAATATTGACACTTTGGGCCCAATTTGGACATTTTCACTTTGGGTTGTGCTGAATTTTGTTGCCAGCGGTTTAGACATTAATGGCTGCGTGTTGAGTTATTTTGAGGGGACAGCAAATTTACACTGTTATACAAGCTGTACACTCACTAGTTTACATTGTAGCAAACTGTAATTTCTTCGGTGCTGTCACATGAAAAGATATAATAAAATATTTGCAAAAATGTGAGGGGTGTACTCACTTTTGTGAGATACTGTATATATACACAAACACGCATGAGTGGTTGAGCTTTGGGGTGCACACCCTAATGCAATAGGCTGCGCACACCTATGATTGTGCTTAAATACTGTGAACATAGCGTGACATTATGAAAGGCGAGGTGATCGATGGACGATATGTGTCGCCTCGAATGCGTTCATTTGCAGTGAACTAAGGCAAAATCCGGTCCAGGTGTTATCAGCCACCTTAGCAGGGTTGGTTCTGGACCAGATTTTATAGTCCACTTGTGTCCACCAACAGATGGTATAAATAAGCAGGAGTAGAGCAAAAGTTTGCTCTTGCTTGGGACTCAGGAAGTCAAAACCCTGCTGAACTGAAGTTTTGCTTTGTGACTAAAACAAAAGGTTTGCTTTATCTTTGTTTTGTGGGTGACTGGGAGAATCCCTTCACCTCCGAGTTAGGAAACCTGAAAATGTTTAGTAAGAGTCTTGATGGCAAGGATTTATTTCCTGTTTTGTTTGTTTGATTTTTTTATGCATCCTTTTAAAACTGCTACAAGTCAGCTTTTAAGAAAAATTAGCTGTTTGGACTACCTTTTTGGTTTGAGCTAACCCCTCACAATAGTCACTACAATGCTTGGTGGACTTTGGGAATAGATGTACACCAATGTTGATTATTTTGTTTTTTATTAAAAGCTAGCTGCTGTCAGTCCTGTTATAAAAGAGGGGGGCTAGTGAAAGTGGTTATATGTACAGTAGTCAATATAATATTGTGTGTGTTTTTCAGTGAAATAAAATACTAACTAATGTTGATTTTTGGATTAAAAGCTGGCTGGTATGGACTCTGTCCAAAATACACCCTAGCCAAATTAATACAATCTAATGTTGATTTCTACTACTTCTGAGTGTCTGCTTCAGCTGCCCTTCATAACCACTCCAGTCATCACAGTGTGTTCCTGACTAAAGCCTACTGATAGCTTTGACAAGCCATGCTTTCAGAACCTGCAGTACACGGAGAGTGCCCCTTTAGCCTTGGCTGGTCCAGTATGCATCACATCTGTTCCTGGCCTGATGTCCTGCCTGACTTCTCAAGCCTGCATCTCCTGCTTCAAGTTCTGCTATCAACACCTGTCAGCACTCATGCTCCTCCTGTCCCTAGGCACCATATGTTTCACCTTCAGTGGGGTCTGGGCTGGAGATACAAGAGAGGCCAACCTCATCAATGCAGTCTCCTGCCAGTTACGTGACAAACTCTTTTTTTTTTCTTAAAAGCTAGTTTGTGTCTTTTATGTTCAAAATGGGGCTTAATAAATAATGTTAAATACTGTACATAAAGTCACTACAATATTTTGGGGGATTTTATTTGTAAAATAAATATACTCATGTCGATTTTTTATTTAAAAGCAGGCTGGTGTCTGTCCTGTTCAAAATATGGCCTAGTAAGAGTATTTACATACTGTGCATGGAAAAAGTACAATATCTTTGGCTTTTTTTCTGGGAATAAAAACACTTTAATTTTAAATTCCTAAATTATAAACCTGCCTGGTGTCTCCCTATAAAACTGCAACCTACTAAAACTCCCTACTTGGTGGACTGAGCAATTTTCCTGTCTTTCTTCACTAAAGTAATACAATTAAATTTTTATTTCATGATTTAAGCCTGGTGTCTCTAAAACTGTAGCCCACTAAAAATGCCTACATAGTGTTCATCCATTCATCAATACCGAACTGAATCTTCAAGTGTTTCTACCTAGATAAGAGGGGCAGCCCCTGTACCAGTAATCTTTGATTTAAAGAGGTACACTAACCCATTAACTAGGCTACTCTTTCCAAGAACAAATCTACTTCTCTCCATTCAGTTTACCTCCACTTTTCCTTTCCGCTTCCTTCCGTCCTCAATTTCCCTTTACTTCCCTCGCTTTCCACTTCTTTTCCTTTAGTACATCTAGGGCACTTAATAATATGTATGCATTACATGCTGTAAAAGTGAATGGATTTATATAATACACTCACAGTAAAACAAAGCAACATTAAGTGCCCAGGTATTATGGAGACCGTGAGCGGTCTATATGTCCGGTCCTCAATCAGGAGGAATGGCATAATGGTTGAAAGGACACCATTTGTGCCACGTGGGGAACTCGGGATTTCTCCGGATGAGGGCTCAGTTCTGCTTTGCATGATTGGGCCCACTGCCCCCTACCTCAGGGGAAAAAACGCTGTCCCCCCGTTGAGGACTGGACATATCCATCTTTATAGTTACAAATACATATCTACCTATTTCTAAATAGTTGAGCAAATTGAGCACCTGCCAAAATCTAAATGTCATATTAGGAAGTATAAATAAGTAACCTTACAAATTAGCTAAAGGTGCTAAAAGGTAGGTAAAGTCATGAAAAAATAGTAAGATAAGTAGGTATAGTTTCCAAAAAAGGTGTCACAGTGCCGGTGGGAGTGGGTCAGCTAGATGGAGGAGCTCTGCAGCTCTCCTCGCTGGATCAGCGTGCGTTCCAGCTTCCTCTCACCGCAAACCGGATGTGACGTTGAGCTTCCTGCTAGGTCATCTGACGCGTTTCGTCATAGACGTTTTCAAAGGTCACCTGATCCAGCGAGGAGAGCTGCAGAGCTCCTCCATCTAGCTGACCCACTCCCACCGGCACTGTGACGCCTTTTTTGGAAACTATACCTACTTATCTTACTATTTTTTTCATGACTTTACCTACCTTTTAGCACCTTTTGGAATACCTGTTTACCTCGTTTTTATAAAAACAAATGTATCCAAACCCTTCTTTAATAAATTAAGGATACATTTAAACACGCTGCACTATGGAGTCCTCTCTGTTTTTTATCTCTTAAACCTGTTGGAAATTCACCCTGGGATCCCCCGATATCTGGAAAAGTGGAGAACGATCGAACAAGTGGAGGAACCTACTCAAGAAGAACCCCCTAGAGAACATCAGAGGAGCACCCCCTATCCAGGAACAAGTCTCCAGGATTAATAAAGATAGGCACGTGGCCCCTGCAAGGGCAGTGCCCTCTGGTAAGGAGGAAATCTATAGGGGGAGCACGAGTGCATCCACAATCCCAAGTCACCAAATTTACCAGAAAATAATCACTTGAAGTCACAATATTTTTTCACATGATGGACTGATTTATTTTATTGTCGATATATGTATCACATTTGCCTGGACTATTAACCACTTAGCAACTAAATTACCAATTTAAGATAGAAATTAAAATTGGTGGGCTAGACCACCTATCATTTCATCACACATCAGGAAAATATAATTTACCAGTGTTACATGTTATTTATACTTGGTCTTTTTACATACAAGCACTTATATTGAAGATGACACTTTTTTAGCACCTTTCTTTATCATTTATATTTATCGCCACTTTACTGCATCACTTATATTTATTGCTACAAACCATCCTTACGAGTTAGTGTTTACTTATGGAATAACACCTATTACACTCGCACTTGCACTTTTCAGAATACATATACATACGAAAGTATGAAAAAACACCCTGATTAAAAATACTCAAAGTAGTACCAAACCAGCACATATGATCACAGGCTACCAAGGATATACTTATTTTCCATTACTCAGACAGCGCCATATCTAAGCACCACCTTTATCTGTTTCACATCCCACCTACGGGAGGGAATTTTTGGAAGGCAGCAGTCTAACAGCACAACCCATAAGCGCGGTACACACCCCAAAAACACCTAGTCATCTGGGACTCAGCCCACCACTGCTACCAGGCACCCTGGAAGGCCACTGAGCCGATATATCCCCCAAATTTGTGCTGGGATACCCCAATCTTCCCCTGTCCGTCCGGACGCTGTCCATTTTGTCCGTGTCTACCCCTGTATGTTACCCCCAGTGTGGCTTTTCCTTAGCCTTGGGGTCTGATCAGACCCCAACCGGGCATTGTGAGGTCCATTGACTTTACTAGCTTGTATGTATCACCACTGTTTACTAGTATTTTAAACTGATGACATTAATAAATCTCCTATTTTAAACTACTGGTGTCTCACGCCCATTCCCACAACATAACCTCTCTGCCCCTAGTGCTGTCACAGGGACATTTTTGTTGTTGTTCAATACTTTATGCATGGTTAAAGTTTGGGGACACCAATCTTGGTCAGTGGCATTGACTTGTGAAATTATTTTGATGACACCATACCTGTCAACCCTTTTCTTGTTAGAGTTATCGTGTTCATCCAGTCTGTGCAATATTTTTTTTCTGTGAAATAACACATTCTGATTTTTATTTCTTAATTTACCTGCCTGATTTCTCCCTCTTAAATTTTGATCTAGGGAAACTGGTTGCATACTGTATACTATATATATGACCCCTGATGACGTCAGCACATCAGACAAAATGGCGTTGGGTAATGTGATATGTAACACGCTACTTCCGCTCAGAGGAACGCAGCTGGAACGCCATTGCGTAGCCCCACTTCCTATATGCAACTTTTGGATTTTTGGATTGCTTTTAATTTTTAATAAACCAAGGCTTTGGCGTTCTTTACTATGGTAGCTTCCTGTTTTTTTGTCATCCACACATGATTGATACCTGTACCTTTCATTGTGCTGCCCGTTCAAATAGGCTGTTTGGCGCACAGGCAATTCGTTTGGAGGTTCAGGTTGGGATCTCTGACATTGCCCCCCCAAGGGGCAGCCTTCAGATGCCCCAATGTGCAATTTTGGCTGGGTGACTCCTCCAGAAATATTTGACAAGCTCCTCCGCATGAATATTGTCTTCTGGCTCCCAAAGGCTTTCTTCGGGGCCATACCCCTTCCACTTTACCAGGAATTGGGTAGAGCCACCCCTTTTCCTGCAGCCAAGGATGGCTTTCACCTCAAACTCCTCCTCTCCCTCCACTAGTACTGGTTCTGGTGGGGCCTTCCTCCGCCCCGGGAAATGGTCCATGGTCATGGGGTTAAGCAGGGTCACATGGAATACCGGATGGATATGAAGAGAAGGGGGAAGATCAAGCTCATACGCCACCCTATTGATTTTTCTCTTCACAGGAAGGGGTCCGATGAATGTCAGTCCTAGTTTCTTCAAGGGGCAAGACAGCTTCAAATTCTTGGTTGCCAATCAGACTCGATCACCTGGTTGCAAGTCTAACTCTCCTCGTCTTCCCCTGTCAATGGCTCTCTTGTTGTATTCCTGGAGGAGTTTGTTATTTCTTTCTAGGAATTTGGTAATCTCCTGTACAGCAGACACCGCACTTTACGGTAACAGGTAGGGTAGAAATGTGGGGTGGTAGTCGAGATTCACCCAGAATGGTGATTGTTTGGTGGCAGAATGAATAGTGATATTATAGGCAAATTCGGCTACCGGTAACAGTGAAACCCAATCATTCTGGGAGAATGAGGAGTAGCAGCGGAGATGGTCTGGTTGGTCCTCTCTGTCTGGCCATTTGTCTGTAGGTGGTAGGCAGACAAGAATGCCAGTTTGATCCCCAATGCTGAGCATAGGGACTTCCAGACCCAGGATGTAAATTGCACCCCTCGATCAGATACTATGTTGGTGGGGGTACGGTGGAGGTGGACTATTTCCTTAATGAAGGTTTCCACTCTCTCGTTTGCAGAGGGAGTGCCCTTCATGGGAATGAAATGCATCATTCTGGTGAGGCGGTCTACCACCACAAAGATGGTAGTGAACCCGCAATTCTGTTTTGTGAGCTGGCTAAAGGGGGCGATGATGGCAGAGAACCCCTTGATAAACTTCCTATAGAAGTTTGCAAAGCCGACAAAGCACCTTTTTTTGTCTGCTGGAGTTGGCCAGTCCAGAATGACTGAGACTTTTTGTGGGTCCATGGTCGTACCAGCACATTTTCGGCTTTCGCATATAGCCCATATTGCCGGAGACGACTTAGCACACTCTTCACATGCCTGCATTGCTCCTCCAAGGAAGGGGAGAAGACGAGGATATCATCCTAATTAAATTACAACTAACAGATCCAGGTAGTCCCGGAAGACATCATTTACCAGATGCTGGAACGTGGCAGGGGCATTGCAGAGCCCAAAGGGCATGACGAGGTATTCGTAATGTCTGAACCGGGTTCGGAAAGCCATTTTCCATTTGTCGCCCTCCCGGATGCAGATGAGGTTGTAAGCACCGCAGAGGTGCAGTTTAGTGAAGACGATGGCAGAGCCAAGTCTCGCACAGGCAATCTGGTCAGAGCTTCAGGTTGCAATCTCTGACAGCAGGCTAGTGCCTAAGGCAAGTTTTGGGTCACCTTTAGCCAGTGCTCTAACTGGGACACTTAATCATTTCCAGAATGTGTTCACAAAAACAGTGTGCCCTCAAAAGGAAACATGCACCCTCTTATCAGCTTTTTGATATGCAGCTTCTCACAAATTCACCCCACTGTTGTAAAGGTTGGTGTGATTCCTCTTCACAGGTGGTCCAGAAGAAAAATGGACATTGCGCATGTGCATAGACTATCGAACCTTGAACCAATGGACTGTCTCGGATCAGTATACAACTCCTCGTATTGAGGATGCTCTCCAGTGCCTTGCAGGGTCAAAGTGGTTTAGTATGCTGATTTTGAAGTGTGGGTATTACCAAATACCGATGCACCCTGAAGATAAGGAGAAGACTGCTTTCATCTGCCCTCTTGGGTTTTTTGAATTTAATCGGATGCCACAAGGACTATCAGGAGCACCATCGACATTTCAAAGATTAATGGAAAAAACTGAGAGACATGAATTTGATTCAATTTCTGGTATACCAGGACAACATCATTGTGTTGGGAAAGACCCTAGAAGAACATGAGACGCGGCTGGAGAAAGTCTTTGAAAGGCTACACGAGGAAGGACTTAAACTAGAAAAGTGTCTGTTTTATAGAACTTAAGTCACCTATTTAGGCCATGTTGGGAGTAGCTACAGATCCAAAGAAGCTGGAAGCAGTCACTGCATGGCCTAGATCAGAGACTGTAACGGAATTAAGATCCTTTCTGGGGTTCTGCTCCTATTACTGAAGATTCATAGCTAGGCCCCTTAATGAATTGTTGCAGGTTGTTTCAGGCGAAGAAGAAGACAAGATGAAGGTGAAGTCTGGAATAAGACGAAAAAGAGAATCCATCAGAGAACAATGGACTCATCAATGCGAGGAGGCTTATCAGGGTTTGAAGAGGAGCCCTCTACCAAGAACAAGATGGCGGGCTCAGGCAGGTGGCATATGTGAGCCGCAGTCTCATTCCCTCTGAGAAAAATTACCCGCTTCACAAATTGGAGTTCTTGGCCTTGAAATGGGTGTTAGTTGGCAAGCTGAAGGATTATTTATATGGGACCAAGTTTGTAGTGAAGACAGACAATATTTCTTTGACCTACCTCTTGACCTCTGCTAAGCTGGATGCCACTGGACATTGATGGTTAGCTGCAGTAGCTGGATTTCAGTTCACCTTGAAGTATCGGCCTTGAGCTGGTAGCAGGGATGCGGATGTGCTGTCCCATAGGCCTCATTGGCCAGTGGAAGAACTCAGAAAATGGACGTGACTACAGAAGGAGTACAAGCTTTGGGTAGAGGCCTGGCCCAATGGCTGAAGGGAATTTTAGGAGCCGAATCCACAGGAATTCCTCCTTCTGGAGTGCCTGAGATTTACTGTGGGTTGACACAGATGCGAGGTGAGGGCCTTCCTCAGCTATCAAAAAGAGACTTAAAAACTGACCAAAATCAGGACCCCCAATTCCACTTAGTCATTGAAGCTTTGGCTAAGCAAGATCCAGCGTTGCTGTTAAAGAGTCCTGTGGTTGGAGCTAAGATACTACACAGAGAGTTGAATAGGCTGCAACTGAGAAATGGTCTGCTGTACAGGAGGGGTCCTGCTGAAGATTTAGAAGAGACATGGCAAATCGCTTCCTGAAAAGCATCGCACATCAGTGTTGGTAGCTCTGCATGATGAACATGGACATAGAAAGGACTTTTCACTTAGTCAGATAGGTTTTATTGGCCTGATATGAGACGGGAGGTAGAAAGCTATTGTTACTGTTTACCATGTATTCAGAGAAAGACTCTACCTTCCATGGGACATCTGCAGAGTCAGGGCCCCATGGAGTTGGTGTGTATTGACTTCCTGTGCCTGGAACCTGATACAGGTGGAAGAAGTAATGTTCTCGTGGTGACCGACCATTTCACCCAGTTAGCCCAGGCTTACCATACCAACTATCAACAGGCTATTACTGTGGCAAACGTCCTTGTGGAAAAATTCTTCATTCATTATAGACTACCTGTCAGGATTGATTCTGATCAAGGGAGGGATTTTGAACGCCCATTAATACACCTGTTGTGCAAGTTGCTGGGCACCAAGAAATCATGAACCATGCCATACCATCCTCAGGGAGATCCACAACCAGAAATATTTAATCGAACTTTACTGAACATGTCGGGGACTTTTCCAAACAGAAACAACATTGGGCCCAGTGGTGTAGTGGATAGCACTTTCACCTAGCAGCAAAAGGGTCGCTGGTTTGAATCCCAACCATGACACTACCTGCCTGGAGTTTGCATGTTCTCCCTGTGTCTGCGTGGGTTTCCTCTGGGCACTTCGGTTCCTTCCACACTCCAAAGACATGCTGGTAGGTAAATTAGATCCTGTCTAAATTGGCCCTAGTATATGTATGAATGTGAGTTAGGGACCTTAGATTGTAAGCTCCTCGAGGGCAGGGACTGATGCGTATGTACAATATATATATGTAAAGCGCTGCGTAAATTGACAGCGCTATATAAGTACCTGAAATAAATAAATAAACATTGGGGAAATTATATCACTACAGTTGTACATGCGTACAATAGTACTGTAAGTGATGCCACTGGATATTCACCATACAGGCTTATATTTGGAAGAGAAGCTCCACTCCCGATTGATCTGGTTTTTGGAACATCTATGGATGATACCTCCCTGACTTCCCACAGGGGATATGTAGAATGGTTGTGTAAGAATTTGAAGCAAGCCTATGAGAAAGCATTGGAACATACTACCACCAGAGGGCTGAGAAATAAAAAGAATTTCGATCTGAAGGCGAGGATGCAAGATTTACAGCCAGGAGATCGAGTGCTGCTAAAGAATTTGGGTGTGCCTGGAAAACATAAATTGGCCAATCGTAGGAGGCCTCAACCCTATGTCATCTGCAAAGCGCTTCCAGGGTTGCCAGTTTACCAAGTTAAACCTAAAGGAAAGCTAGGGCCTCTCAAGAAGGGGCATTGTAATTATCTGCTCCCCTCCTTATCAGATGCTGTTTGAGTGCCTCCGGTTTCTTTTTCACCTTTATTGGAACCGATTCCACCCGGAACCCGTCCTTGTTGACGACTGCCCACTCGCCCGGTGGTGTCGGTACAAAAGGAAAGTGAGGATGAGGAGATAGTGCCTTGCTGGCTGTGGCCCTCAACTACTAAAGTTGACGCAGAAATCAACAGTTGGAACAGAGAGAGAAGACCATCAAGAGAGGTGGAAAAGTCACCAAATCGGGAAGCAAATACCTCGTCACCACCTAGAAGTATAGATGCTGTTGAAACTGGGAGTATTGGTCCTGTTTTGAATCAAGCTGAGGGAGATTTGATTAGCTTTGTCGATGGAGATTCACCTGTGAGTCAGAAAGCCACATGGAGAGGATTTTCCATTGTTGGATGGAGAAGAAGGTGGGAGCAATGTTGACGAGGCTGGTCTTACCATTCTTAAATTGGGTCCCACAACCACATGCACAGACCTACTGTCAGCGACTCATGACCTGACTAATATGAAAAGTCCTGAGAAGAACTCTACACCAGTGAAAAGTCCAGAAAAGAACTCTACACCAGTGAAATGCCCTGAAAGGAACCCTACACCAGTGCCAGATCAGACTGAGGAGAAATATACATCCTCCAAGGAGACTCACCTACGATACTCTGGGAGAGAACTCTGATAAACTGATTCCTACTATTCAAAAGCCAGTTCCCACTCTTAACTCTGCTACCATCAATTGGGTAGAAGGTGACTTTGCCGTGACCTCTGACACCACTGGGTGGGACACGGCTATTGCCTTGGCCTGTCAGAAAACTGATTATGAGTTAACTGAAAATGTATACAAAAGGTTTCAGCAGAACCGGGAAGTACAGTTGTGCTCATAAGTTTACATACCCTGGCATAATTTATGATTTCTTAGCCCTTTTTCAGAGAATATGAATGATAACACAAAGACATTTATTTCACTCATGGTTAGTGTTTGGCTGAAGCCATTTATTATCAATCAACTGTGTTTACTCTTTAAATCATAATGAAAACAGAAACTACCCAAATTACCCTGATCAAAAGATTACATACCCTGGTGATTTTGGCCTGATAACATGCACACAAGTTGACACAAAGGGGTTTGAATGGCCATTAAAGGTAACCATCCTCACTTGTGATCTGTTTGCTAGTACTTGGTGTGTGTGTGTGTGTATAAAAGGTCAATGAGTTTCTGGACTCCTGACAGACCCTTGCATCTTTCATCCAGTGCTGCACTCATGTTTCTGGATTCTGAGTCTTGGGGAAAGCAAAAGAATTGTCAAAGGATCTGCAGGAAAAGGTAGTTGAACTGTATAAAACAGGAAAGGGATATAAAAAGATATCCAAGGAATTGAGAATGCAATCAGCACTTTTTATATCCCTTTCCTGTTTTATACAGTTAAACTACCTTTTCCCACAGATCCTTTGACAATTCTTTTGCTTTACCCATGACTCAGAATCCAGAAGCGTCAGTGCAGCGCTGGATGAAAGATGCAAGGGTCTGTCAGGAGTCCAGACACTCACTGACCTTTTATATTATATACTAATTACAAGCAAACAGATCACAGATGAGGATGGTTACCTTTAATAGCCATTCAAACCCCTTTGTGTCAATTTGTGTGCATGTTATCTGGCCAAAATCACCAGAATATGTAATCTTTTGATCAGGGTCATTTGGGTAGCTTCTGTTGTCATTATTATTTAAAAAGAGTAAACACAGTGGGTTGATAATAAATGGCTCCAGCCAAACACTAACCATGAGTGAAAGAAAGGTCTTTGTGTTATCATTCATATTCTCTGAAAAATGGCCAAGAAATCATAAATGATGCCAGGGTATGTAAACTTATGAGCACAACTGTATGTCGATATGTACTGAATTTGAATAATGGTTAGTGTTGGTTAATCCCTTTTCATTCTAGCAATTGTTGATAAAATATCCCTGCCTCTTTGGGGACCAAAGACTTTAAGTGAGGGAGGATGTCGCCAGGAGCTGGATATATATAAATATATTCCTGCAGTCAGGAGACATTGTGTAGCTTTGCTGTTGGGGAGACGTTTTCCCTCTAGTGCTGAGTTGGATACTGACCTGTTACATCCTGAATACAGAGACAAAGCAGAGCAAAGCATCTTGGGACATGTAGTCCAAATTGATGGGATTTGCCCTCTTGCTGAAGCATCAGGAACTACAACTACCAGATGGCTGATAGGGAAGAACAGACTGCTGGGAAAATCTAGAAGAGGGGCAGATTGAGGCCTGGCACGCTCTCTTGGGACCCTGGCTTGGATCTGAGTGCAGGGAGTCTGTAACGGTGTGTGCTGCATCTGAATCGCAGCCTGCACCAGCAGAACCATCCAGCAGATATTCGGAGGGACATCTGTGGACAGCACTCCTTGGCTGTTTTGCGGCAGCCTGAAGGTCGCTCCTATTCCATCTATCCTGCAGTGACATCAGATTCGGGTGAGCCATAGTGTGGGGCAGTGGAAGCCAAACGCCATCCCCTGAGCCAAGTTTTTTGAGAGAGAGTGTCATCATCATCCTCATCATCTTCATCATCATCTCTTGTTCCAGTGTGGTGAGTGGGCAATAGCCCAACATTATAGACACTGTATACAGACACCATTGCCTCCTGCACCATCTATCATCCTTAGTGCCAAGGACCTAGGCCAAACATTATAGACACTGTATACAGACATCTCTATCTTCTATCACCCAGCTTCTACTTGCAGTTTTACAGAGGGCAACATCTTTAAATCAGTGATCACTGTGATTCAATTTGCAGTTTGTTCAACTCAGGAAGATTTGCTTCTTTATTTACAACCGATTGATTTAGGATGCTTTGCTCTGCTATTCAGAAATTCTTTGCATGCAATTGTTTACAAGGGCTAGCTGAAGATCAAGCAGATTGTCTCACAGTAACACAGGACTACGTCTCACCTCCTTCCCCACTGCAGGGATTTGTTTCTAGTGAGCTCATAGGGCTTCAATTCATCTAGAACTCTCTGAAAGAGCAGGTTGAATTTCAATACAGTTTCTTACTGTTAAAGGTTCTAACATTATATTTACTGTTCTGCATCTATGTGTTGAGAAGCAGAAGAGAGGGGTCTGACACAAATAAGCGCCATTCCTCTGCCCTCCTGTTACCTGTTCACATGGGCATTTTATGTGCCTTGCTGTGTACAGAGATTATAGTCTTCACTGTTGATGGTTTAATATTGATATGTGATAGCCATTTAGTTATAGATAACATTTCTATAAGAGATACCATTCTAAACCGTAAACTTATGTTGATCCCTCCATTGCTTCATTTCATTAAGTAAACAAGCTAATTGGTTTAATCAGTTCTGGTGTACCTATTTCATTGTTATCATTATAGAAAGGGAACATGTCTGAACCCAGGGTGTCAGATGTGGCAGAGGACTTGCATGGTCAGGTCAACCAGTGGGGTACTGATTTAACCAGTGACCCTCACAAGGGCAGCACTACACAAATAAACCCACAAACATCCCACAAGAAAGTATGCAAAATCTTAACTTTCCCCAAGTCAGAGTCAAAGACTGAGTAGTTATTCCAACTGTCTTCTAGAAGTAATTTCTGCTAAAGGAGCAAAACCCCCTCCTGAGGTCAGGGATTCACTTATTTTTTTCACAATATAATATTACATTTATTATTTTCATTGAACACATGATTAAAAAGACAGAGTTCTTGTACACAAAGAAGGAGAGAACAATCAGGATTTTCTTGGTGTCCCCAAGAACACTTAAAACCAATATTGTAAAAAAAAAAACAATATTTATTACAAAAGACCCGAGTATTCAGCTTTGCCTCGAAACATGAGGGATCAAAGGATCGAAGGATAAACTTACCTGGGATTGTGCCCTCATTATAAGATATATATTTTGAAGCTCAATGGAGTGCTCTTAAGAATAGCTTTTGTTACATATGTATAGGGGCACTGCCCCAGAATGTCAGATGAGCATTCCTTTTAAATATGTATACACATATTTATCTTGGTTGTAATCAATCTACTTTTTATATACTTTTGTTATAAATGTTGATGCTTTTTACAAGACTGGTTTTATGTGTTCATAGGGCACTGAGAAAAACCTTATTGCTCTCTCATTCTTTGTGTAATAATATATGGGATGTGGTGACCCTGTTTACTATCCACCTTTTGGGCACTCACTTTGAGATTCTATCTAGGTGTCCTGAGGAAGCAGGTTTGCCACAAAACATTTTGAGGATTATCTGTACCTGGGCTTGTGCCCTCATTATAAGATATACGTTTTGAAGCTCTATGGAGTGCTCTTAACGAAAGCTTTTGGTATATATGTATTGGGGCACTGCCCCAGGATATCAGAGGAGCATTCCTTTTAAATATGTATACACATGTTTGTGTTGAATGTAATCAATCTACTTTTTAATTACTTTTGTAATAAAAATGGATGTTTTTTACAATATTGGTTTTATGTGTTCATGGGGTACAGAGAAAATCCTGATTCTTCTTTGTGTATTAATTTATGGGATGTGGTGACCCTGTTTTACTATATACCTTTGGGCACTCACTTTGACACTTTCAAATTGTCTTATTATCCTATTTTATGCAGGTATATCAAATGTATCTATGGGTCCTGTTTGAATGAAGCTCCTGCAGTGTACACAATTCTATCATCCTCTAAACCCAAGGAAAAACACAAAAGTTAGAGATTGTATTTACATGATTCAGTCAAGCAGGTGTATTTCACACCACAAGTATAAGTTCCAACTTGCCACACCTGTGCCGATATATTTAATACTATTATTATTATTACATAGGATTCATATAGTGCCAACAGTTTACGCAGCACTTTACAATAAAAAGGGGGACAGTACAATTACAATACAGTTCAATACAGAAGGAAAAGGAAACTGTACATTTAAAAATGATGCACTTTAAAGGAGTTATAAAGCCTCAAGGTGAAAAGCCTTTTTGCTGCAGCCCCCCCCCCCCCCCCCAAAGCCCCCATTTCAGTTACCTGGGCCCAATCCGTTCCAGCGATGGGCACAAGCCCAGTGGCTTCAGCCACTATCTCTCTCATCATTGGACAGATTGATAGCAGCAGGAGCTATTGGCTCCCACTGCTGTCAATCAAATCCAGTGACACGGAAGCCGAGTCCCGCTGTCTGTGTCAATGGACGCACCGGTGGGACTCAGGAGCGCACCCGCACGGGTGCCCCCAGGGAAATCGGCTCTCCGTGGAGGGCGCGCAATGCAGGGGAGGAGCCAGTAGTGACGGCTGGGCACCCCAGAAGAGAAGGAAACCCTTGCACAGAGCAGGTAAGTATAGCATGTTTGTTATTGTTAAGGAAAAAAAGCAAACCTTTACGATCACTTTAAGTTGCTTTTAATGTTTTTGATCTCTATGGGACAGTCATCTGAACAGTAGATGTAACTTGGTCATAGGCATCAAACAACATTATGCATCTCTGCGTACTCCTTATTTTGGTGAAACCATGGCCAATCCAGCTGGTCAGTAGACTTTTCCCCTATTGATCCACTTCTGGAAAATGTCTATAAACACGGCACTTATCACCTGACTGTGCTGAAATCTGTAAAATGGAACAATCTAATATCTATAGGGATTTACACAGTTTTCTTAAACTGCATTATTTGCTCAATCCCATGGGCCTGTTTATCTGCGTATCAGGTGGCAAGTATAATGGCAATTGGAAAATAAGAAACATTTGCTCAGGGGTGTGTTTGGCTATGTTCTGGACCAAAACTGCTAGAATTGTAAGAGACTCAACTTGATGGACATCAGTCTTTATTGTATCTTATTAACTATGTAAGATTATCTAGGTAACTATGTAATTATCAAGGCAACTACAGTTCAAGAAAGTAATCACTGAAGGTGAGTGAAGAATTTAAACTTGGAAACAAAGCAATATATCATGTTTTTACAGGATTTACTGTCAGGGTCTCTAAATTAACAAGGGCAAGCTAAGAAAAGGTCAGATATTCATGGGAAAGACTTTCTCTCAAAGACCAAGCCATATAATCTTGTCTTTGATAGGCTTTGCAGTAGATAATTATTCCTTTATGTTCTATTTGTAATACGATAATACAATAGGAAGCTAATTGCATGTCAGTGAATGACTCATAGCCAGTGACCCAGGCACAAGTACTGTTATCTGCTCATATCACTAAACTGGATGTACTGAAACTATACTCTTTTCATTCCTGTAATGCTTCTCTACAGTAGGTTATATGCAGTGAGGGTGTAACTTTGCTGTTTTAATTGGAAAAGGCAAGATCTAAGTAATGGAAGCCCAAGCTTTTGATTATTATTGCAAATATGCTTATTAACATTCTTCAACCATGATTTCGACCACTGCATGCAATGCCAAATGCAGTTCTTAATAAATCCATGGCACTTTGACAAGATTAACTGAAGTCCAAGAATTTCAGAGCAACATCTCATTGTTGACTTAGAGAGTGGTGGTGTTGGTATGAAAATTATAAGGTCATCACACACTATTGGGAAAAGAATTCAATATCAATCTATAAAAACTTCAATATCAGACACTATTGCATCTTACATAAAAAAAATAATCCACATTAATAAATTGTAAAAGAAACTGGAAGCAGTGATATTTATGTTTTTTATATTTGTGTTGCTATACCAAATTTACATTTTTGCAAAAAGGATAGTCAGAGTGATGTTTCAGTTATGGGTGGATGCCAGTAATTTCTAGTGGCTTATCAAACTGTTCCACATCCATGATTGGTAATAAAACAAACAATCTAACAAAGGTAACATGACATCATTAGGAATGGGCTCAGGCGTATTCGGGATCCCACCTGCCCGATCTCGCCAAGAAACTGACACTACACACCGCTAATTACAGGCAGTGAGACATTCCCGATTCGCAGCTGCACAGACTGGGAAATGTCTCACTGCCTGTGATTAGCGTTGTGCAGTGTCAGCTTCCTGTCAGGATCGGGCAGGTTTGATCCCGAACACGCCCAAGCCCATCTCTATTGGCCACCTGACAGCAGTATTTTAGCTGGATCACCCCACATTGGGAAGTTGGGGCTGGAGATGGAGCTCTCCCACATTGGGATGCCCAAAATATATAGGCAGCCAATTAAGGAATGCATTCATGGGCATCCCAGCAAAACTAAAATATCATTTTTTGATGGACAGTTCTTTACTCTTTTGACATTTTTACTGTTGCTGTTTTTAATATAGCAAATGCATGCTTCAGGAACCCATTCTGCAATGCAGACATTTTCTAAGGGCCTGTGTTGCAGGGCTTTTATATGCATTATGTGTCTATAGCAATGAAAAACCCACTTGAACCAGGTCAAATGTAGGTCAAAATTAGGTCAATTGCAGGTAAAATTAACCTTTACATGGGTATCTAAAACATTAAAAAGGAGAAGTGATTCACTTTACCTCTATGTCATTTTTAATATTTTTGATATCTATGGGACATTAATTTGAACAGTAGCTGTGTAACATTGGTCATAGGCATCAAACAACTTTCTAGTGTTAGGAAAACCCAGGCACTAAATCATGTCATGCATCTTTGTGTACCTCTTATTTTGGTGAAATGATGGCCAATCCAACTGGTCATTAGACTTTTTCTCCTATACTCAAAATGTATAGATGGAAAATGAGTGAATACATTTGTTGGCATTCTGGCACTTCTTACATACATGTAAAAATCTATATTTATTTTTTGCTAGAAAATTACTTAGAACCCCCAAACATTTTATATATATATATATATATATATATATATATATATATATATATATATATATATATATACAGTATCTCACAAAAGTGAGTACACCCCTCACATTTTTGTAAATATTTTATTATATCTTTTCATGTAACAACACTGAAGCAATTACACTTTGCTACAATGTAAAATAATGAGTGTACAGCTTGTATAACAGTGTAAAGTTGCTGTCCCCTAAAAATAACTCAACACACAGCTATTAATGTCTAAACCGCTGGCAACAAAAGTGAGTACACCCCTAAGTAAAAATGTCCAAATTGGGCCCAATTAGCCATTTTCCCTCCCCAGTCTTATGTGACTCATTAGTGTTACAAGGTTTCAGGTCTGAATGTGGAGCAGGTGTGTTAAATTTGGTGCTATCACTCTCACTCTCTCATACTGGTCACTGGAAGTTCAACATGGCACCTCATGGCAAAGAACTCTCTGAGGATCTGAAAAAAAGAATTGTTGCTCTACATAAAGATGATCTAGGCTATAAGAAAATTACCAAGACCCTGAAACTGAGCTGCAGCATGGTGGCCATTGGCCAAGACCATCTAGTAGTTAAACAGGACACGTTCCACTCAGAACAGGCCTTGCCATGGTCAGCCAAAGTAGCTGAGTGCATGTGCTCAGCGTCATATCCAGAGGTTGTCTTTGGAAAATAGACGTATGAGTGCTCCCAGCATTGCTGCAGAGGTTGAAGGGGCAGGGGGTTAGCCTGTCAGTGCTCAGACCATATGCCACACACTGCACAAAATGAGTCTGCATGTCTGTCGTCCTAGAAGGAAGCCTTTTCTAAAGATGATGCACAAGAAAGCCCACAAACAGTTTGCTGAAGACAAGCAGACTAAGGGCAAAGATTACTGAAACCATGTCCTGTGGTCCTATGAGACCAAGATAAACTTATTTGGTTCAGATGGTGTCAAGCGTATGTGGCAGTAACCAGGTGAGGAGTACAAAGACAAGTGTGTCTTGCCTACAGTCAAGCAGGGTGCTGGGAGTGTCATGGTCTGGGGCTGCATGAGTGCTGCCAGCACTGGGGAGCTACAGTTCATTGAGGGAACTATGAATGCCAACACGTAATGTGACATACTGAAGCAGAGCATGATCCCCTCCCTTCGGAGACTGGGCTGCAGGGCAGTATTCCAACATGATAACGACCCCAAACACACCTCCAAGATGACCACTGCCTTGCTAAAGAAGCTGAGGTTTAAAGTGATGGACTGGCCAAACATGTCTCCAGACCTAAACCCTATTGAGCATTTGTGGGGCATCTCAAATGGAAGGTGTAGGAGCACAAGGTCTCTAACATCCACCAGCTCTGCGATGTTGTCATGGAGGAGTGGAAGAGGACTCCAGTGGCAACTTGTGAAGATCTGGTGAACTCAATGCCCAAGAGGGTTAAGGCAGTTCTGGAAAATAATGGTGGCCACACAAAATATTGACACTTTGGGCTAAATTTGGACATTTTAACTGAGGGGTGTACTCACTTTTGTTGCCAGCGGTTTAGACATTAATGGTGATGTGTTGAGTTATTTTGAGGGGACAGCAAATTTACACTGTTATACAAGCTGTACACTCACTACTTTGCATTGTAGCAAAGTGTCATTTCTTCAGTGTTGTCACATGGAAAGATATAATAAAATATTTACAAAAATGTGAGGAGTGTACTCACTTTTGTGAGATACTGTATATACACACACACACACACAGTGGTGCTCATAAGTTTACATACCCTGGTATAATTTATGATTTCTTGGCCATTTTTCAGAGAATATGAATGAGAACACAAAAACATTTATTTCAATAATGGTTAGTGTTTGGCTGAAGCCATTTACTCTTTTTAAATAATAATGACAACAGAAACTACCCAACTGACCCTAATCAAAAGTTTACAACTGTGAGAAAAGGTAGTTGAACTGTATAAAACAGGAAAGGGATATAAAAAGATATCCAAGGAATTGAGAATGCCAATCAGCAGTGTTCATACTCTAAACAAGAAGTGGAAAATGGGGGGTTCTGTTGAAACCAAACCATGATCAGGTAGACCAACTAAAATGTCAGCCACAACAGCCCGGAAAATAGTTCAGGATGCAAAGAAAAACCCATAAATAACTTCAGGACTCTCTGAAAACGTGGTGTGGCTGTTTCAAGATGTACAATAAGGAGGCACTTGAATAAAGATGGGCTGCATGGTTGAGTCGCCAGAAGAAAGCCATTACTATTCAAATGCCACAGAATATCCCGCTTTCAATACGCCAAACAGCACAGAGACAAGCCTCAAACCTTCTGGCACAAAGTCATTTGGAGTGATGAGACCAAAATTGAGCTTTTTGGCCACAACCATAAACCTTACAGTTGGAGAGGAGTCAACGAGGCCTGTCAAACACAGAGGTGGATTGCTGATGTTTTGGGGATGTGTGAGCTACAAAGGCACAGGAAATTTGGTCAAAATTGATGGCAAGATGAATGCAGTATGTTATCAAAAAATACTGGAGGAACATTTGCATTCATCAGCCAGGAAGCTGCACATGGGACACACTTGGACATTCCAACATGACAATGATCCAAAACAGAAGGCCAAGTCCACCTGTCATTGGCTACAGTAGAATAAAGTGAAGGCTCTGGAGTGGCCATCTCAGTCTCCTAACCTCAATATCATTGAGCCACTCTGGGGAGATCCCAAACGTGCAGTTCATGCAAGACAGCCCAAGAATTTCCAGGAACTGGAGGCTTTTTTGCCAAGAGGAATGGGCAGCTTTACCATCTGAGAAGATAAAGAGCCTCATCCACATATACCACAAAAAACTTCAAGCTGTCATTGATGTTAAAGGGGGCAATACACTGTATTAAGAACTGGGGTATGTAAACTTTTGATCAGGGTAATTTGGGTAGCTTCTGTTGTAATTATGATTTAAAAAGAGTAAACACTGTTGACTGATAATAAATGGTTTCAGCCAAACACTAACCATAAGTGAAAGAAATGTTTTTATGTTATCATTCATATTCTCTGAAAAATGGCCAAGAAATCATAAATTCTGCTAGGGTATGTAAACGTATGAACACAACTATATATATATATATATATATATATATATATATATATATATATATATATATTTAAGCAGAGGCCCTATAGAATAAAATGATGCGTTTTGCAATTTTTATGTCACTTGGTATTTGCGCAGCGGTTTTTCCATAGGCAATGTTTAAACATTTTTACAGGTTGTGGACCTATAGCTGACTGCTGCTAATGAGCTCCGGCTGGTATGGGAGGACGGGCCCCTGGAGCACTGACACTGAAACACAGGGAGCTAGTGCATCGGTTTCCCCAGGGCGCACATTCTAAGAGCCAGCAGGTATTCACCAGAGCCTCTGTTGGTGAGGATGGACTTGGCTGCAACTGGATCCAGGACGCGGCCCCCGGGGTCCCTTAGCTCACGCTCGGCTGGCTGCAGGTGGAAGAGAGGAAGCAACAGCGCAGGAACAGCAAAGATAGTCAGCTGCCTAGCCAAAGGTCAGGGCCACAAGCAGACAGGGACAGACAGAAGAGCATGCCAAGGTCGGGGTATCAAGCAGACAGGAGAATCAGAGAACAAGCCAAAGGTCAGAGTGTCAAGCAGGCAGGGATAGTCAGAACAAGCCAAAAGTCGGTAAACAGAAATAGACTCAGAGCATACGACAGAACCAACCACACACAAAGCCAAACACACAAAACATTGATCGGCAAGAAGGCTTTGCAGCACATGATCTTAAATAGTGTTTCCTTAATTGGAGACTGAGGTGGAGTTCACTGAGAGGATATTACTTAGCCCCCAGGTGGTGATGTGCATGGCCTCTAGCCTGACAAAACCAAGAGGTAAGCAAACAGACAGGACATGAATGTTACTATGGGTTCATGACAGGATGAACAACATCCCTTGTGACAGCATGGGCTTTGGTAGGCCCTCTATTAGACTCCAAATCTCTCCTCTGGCCTCCAATGCAGCCCATCAAACACAGATCAGTCTGATTGGCTGCTTTTCTGGCCACTAATGGGAAGGAAAACAGAGAGGGGGAACTGGGAGTGATGAAATACTCTTCACTCCCAGTTTCCAGGGTCATAGAGAGGGAGGAACAGAATCAGTTCCTCTCTCTCTGTGCTGTGCAGTCCTTGGCACCAGCCACAGTTCTCCCGGGCTCCACAATCAGACCCCCTTCCACCGCCCACAGAAGTGATCGAGCGGCTGTTCAGCCACTCAAATCACTTCTCTCTTACTGGGAATCGCTGGCTGAAAGTTCTGATAGTGGGATGATGCCTGTAGCTGCAGGCATCATCCCGGTATAACCACTGCAAACCGAGGATGTCATATGATGGCCTACGGTCGGCAAGTGGTTAAAATATATGTCTGCATTTGGAACCCGTCAAATTTACTTACAGCTGGCTACTTGTTAGGTAATACGCTTAAGCCTAGTACACATGATCAGAAAGTGTATGAAAAATACTGCTTTCAAAGTGATCATACGATAATCTGATCGTTAATACACAGCTTTCATCCGAAATTATCCGAAGTGACAAACATACATTTTTTTTCTCGTAGGATACCAGATCATACAATTTTCGTTAAATCAGTATAGGTTTCGTCCGAAAATTATTATTGTAATACAGGATTTATATAGCGCCAACAGTTTATGCAACTCTTTACAATGTAAAGGGGACAGTACGATTACAATACAGTTCAATACAGAAGGAATAGGAGGGCCTGCTCATGGAGCTTACATTCTAAAAGGAGGGAGAGGTGGTACAAAAGGTAATAGCTGCAGGGGATTATCTGATAGAGGTGACTAGGGTACAGTTCTTAGGTGGAGGTGGGGTAGGCTTCCCTTAATAAGTGAGTTTTCAAGGATCACCCAAAGACAGACAGGGTAGGAGCTGACCAGACTTACTGGGGCAGGGAGTTCCAGAGGATGGGATAGGCTCTGGAGAAGTCCTATAGACGAGCATGGGAGTAGATAATAAGGGAGCTAGAGAGCAGAAAGTCTTGGGAGGAGCAGAGAGGACGATTTGGGTTACATCTGCAGATGAGGTTGGTGATGTAGCTGGGGAGGATTTTGTGGATGGCCTTTTATGTTTTGGTAAGCATTTTCTATTTTATATGATAGGGTAGGGGAAGCCAGCAGTCATGGATTGGTTAGTAAGGTTTATTAATCTAGCAGCAGCATTCATAATGGACTGAAGGGGGATAACCTGTGTAAAGGTAGGCCAGTGAGGAGGGAGTTGCAGTAGTCAAGGCAGGAAATGACCAAGGAGTGAATAAGTTGTTTTGTGGTGTTGTTAGTCTGACATTAGCAAGGTTTAGCCAGTGTTTGGATGTGTGAGCTGAAGGAGAGGTCAGAGTCTAGGATTACACCCAACACCCTGGCGTGTGTGGAGGGACTAATGGTTGTGCCGTTGATCTCAATGGTAAATTCATGGGGAGGGAATAGGGGAGGAGGAAATATTACAACCTCAGTTTTAGAAAGATTGAGTTGGAGGAAGTGGTGTGACATCCATACTGCCATGTCACTCAGTAAGTTTGTAATACATGAGGAGATTGAGGGGGTGAGGGGGTGAGTTGAGGAGTCAAAAGATAGATCTGGGTGTTGTCAACATAGAGGTGATATTGGGGTATTGGAAGCCTTGGATGGTTATCAACTGGCCCAGGGAAGAGGTGTAGAGAGAGACTGGCGGGGGGGCAACAGAAAGAGGAAGAGGAACGAAGGAGATGGTGTTGTATGTGACACTGAGGGGTTGATTTACTAAAGATGGAGAGTGCAAGAAATGGTGCAGCTTTGCATGCTAGCCAATCAGCTTCTAACCTCAGCTTGTTCAATCAAGCTATGACAATAAAACCTTGAAGCTGATTGGTTTCTGGGTGGAGCTGCACCAAATTTTGCACTTTCAAGGTTTAGTAAATCAACCCCTGAAAGTGTGCTGAGATTGGTAGGAGGAGAACCAGGAAAGAGCAGAGTCATGGAGGCCAAGGGAGTAGAGTTTGTTGAGAAGGAGTAGGTGATCAACTGTGTCAAAGGCAGCAGAAAGGTCCAAGGGTATGATTATGTAGTACTGGCTGTTGCTTTTAGCAGTTAGTAGTTCATTGGTGAGTTTTAATAGGGCAGTTTCAGTGGAGTGTTGTGGGTGGAAGCCAGACTGTAGGGGATCAAGAAGGTTGTTGTCAGTGAGGAAGCAGCTCATACAGTTATTGAGAAGGCATTCAAGTAACTTGGAGGCAAATGGGAGCAGGGAGGTGGGTCTTAAATTATTCAAGCAGGTGGGGTCCCGTGAGGGTTTTTTAAAGTATGGGGGTAGCCAGTGCACGTTTGAATGGGGAGGGAAATGTGCCAGAGGAAATGGAGATTTTGAAGATGTGGGTTAGAGCAGCAAGTTGGTTGCAGTAATTGTGAGAGTTCACAGCTGGCTGCCCACTGAACATGTACAAGCCATTGTGCGCTTTGTAAATGGTCCTACAGCCTTGTGGGACCTGTGACATGTCCCAGAAGGTTGAGGGCCAGGGGAGAACGCTGGCTTCCCCTACTCCCCAAACAAGTGTCAATAATAGAGGAGGGGGCATAAAGAGAAACTTCCTCTTTAGGGTGAAGTTCCACTTTAATAAACAGATCCAACCCTGGGGTAAGGTTTGAGTCTGACAGGTGATACAGCAAGAAAACTAAGAAAATGACTACGCTCCAGTTTCAGGGAATACACTCATACCCAACATGTGAGCTTAGTCTGTTAAGTATGGCTGCAGAGGATAACAGAGAACTTAGACTAAAGGGACTCTATGAACTGCATAACAGATTCGCATTTTAAAATAAATGAAGATGGAAATAGCTCAGTAGGTGTGTGATTTCCAGCTCACTAAATGTCATACATTAACAGATACTGTATTAGGCTTGTGACAGGTTGGTTTTAAGGAACATTTGTTGCTGGATTCTAAAATAGAAAGAGAAATAATGCCTCTGCAAAAAATATTCAATGCTTACATGTCCACTGCCTGTGCTCTTGGAGAGCTAAGCTTGCTGAAGCGTCTTCAGCATCCAATACTCCTGAGAGCGCTGGGTGCCTGGCCCTCCTATTCACTCTGGGGCCCCCTACATCACTATAGGACACAGGTGATGTTGGGGCTAGTGGAAAGAACAACAAGTATATTTTTATTGTATCATTTTTTTCCCCTTTTATTGGTTGAAATAGATGGAGATGGAGAAATAGATCAGACAATTGTATTTATCAATCCTAAAAGTGAACTATAAACAAACAACTAAATACTTACAGGTATTGTCCCATCCAGCCTGTGACTGGGCAGCAAATGAGAAGCAGTGCTCATGAGCTCATCTCTCTGTCACTCTGCTTTCTCCTCCTTTTAGCATATTTCTTGTTAGCACATGAGTACTGAAGCACAACTGGCTGGCTCCCAATGTTGCTTCTATCTCTGCCAGTCTGAGCTCTGCTGTACAGGCACTGCAAGAGGATGATACCAGGTCAAATTCAGGTACTTACTGCTTGCATTCAAAATACATTTATTGATGTATTAATTAATACAGACTTGCAATAATGTAGGTGCTTTATACCTGTTTGGAGTTCATCTTTAACGTGAAACCATTGTTATGAAATAATTTCCATAAGCCACTTGTGAGGCATTTAGTATGCAAGTAGTGGACAGGATATTGGTTATATATACATATGTTCCTTCAAGTGCACCCTTTATGTTAGCAACCACACTAATAATGATCATTAGTACAGGAAATATGCATGTCTAAATGTAACTGTGTTTCTGTAATCACAGGGTTCAAGCAGATCCTGAAAGCTAGTAATTACTTACACTGGTGTGTTTTGCAAACTCCTTACATGCAGAATTCTAGTATACATTGCATTCTTAGCTTTAAAACATCATTAAAATAATAAAACAACATTTTAGAAAGATTTTTAATACAGCAACATTTCACAACTACTTTAAAGCTATAATAATGTTAATCACTGAGCACCATTTGCTCTATGTCCTATTCTGTCATGTCATATTTTTTATTATTTTTTTTTTTTTTTTTTGCAAACACCAATTCACAAGGATTCTATGAGAAAAGATTCACAAGTATCTATTAAGAAAAGGAGGAAAAAATTGGATTTTTTTATACATACTTACCTGTAAAATCCATTTCTTTCTAAGGACATCACGGGACATAGAGCAGGCCATATAAACATTACATACTGGGTTATGCGCCACCTATAGGTGAATGGACACTGTTAATTTAATTTAGACAGGAAGTCCTGCCCCTATATAACCCCTCTTCACTGGGAGCACATCAGTTTTGTAGCAAGCAATGGACTCCACAAGACAGAGAGGGGAGGGACCTCTGTGCCCCGTGATGTCCTTTGAAAGAAATGGATTTTACAGGTACGTATGTATAAAAAATCCAATTTTCTTTCTCGGACATCACCAGACACAGAGCAGGCCATATAAACATTACATACTGGGATGTCCCAGAGCAATCCCTGAGGGGAGGGAGATACAAGCTCAATTATACCGCAGCCCCTAACACACTGCAGCCAAAAGCCAAATCCTCTGCATCCTCTAACATCCACTTGATAGAATCTTGTGAATGCATGCCATGAAGACCATGTAGTGGCCTTACAAATCTGTGCCACCGATGTCTGGTGGCCGAAAGCCCAGGAGGTCCCTACATTCCTGGTGGAAAGCGCACTCACTCTGAATGGGGGAACTTTTCCCTTTACACCATAAGCTTGATTAATCAGCTGGCGAATCCATAGGTGAAATAGCTGCCTTGAATGCCGCCCAACCCCTCCTAGGGCCTTCAGGAAAAACAAAAAGGCATCAGTCTTCCTGATGTCTGCAGATCTCTTCAGATAGATCCTAACAGCACACACCACATCTAGAGAGTGCAATCATCTCTTCTCCAGTGAGGGCTGAGAATAAGACAAAGGTAAAACATCTTCATTGAGATGAAAGGCCGACACTAGCTTCGGTAGGAAGGATGGAAGAGGCCGCAGTACCCCTTTATCAAGGTGCAAGCTCAAGTATGACTCTTTATAAGAAAGAGCTGCCAACTCAGAAACCGTTCTGACTGACGTCATGGCAAAAAGAAAGACTAGTTTCCTAGTCAAAAGAACCAAGGGAATCTCCCTAATAGGTTCAAAAGGCTGCTTCTGCAGCACTGTCAAAACCAAATGCAAATCCCATGGACAGGGAGGAAATCTAACAGGTGGTAACAACGAGTTACCCCTTGAAGAAAAGTTCTGATCAAAAGAGTGAGAAGCCAAAGGCCTCTGAAAATAAATGGACAAGGCAGAAACCTGACCTTTGATTGTAGTTTAAGCCAACCTCAAGACTATTCCTGCTTGAAGAAAGAGCTATTGCGATCCTGAATGGCAGAGCCAGAACAGGTAGAGTCTTACTTCTATTGCAAAATGCAAAAACCTCTGATAAGGTAGCAAAATTGGCAAATGCAAATATGCATCCTTGATGTCTATTGATGCCAAAAAATCTCCTTCCTTGAGCGAGGCAATCACTGAGCGGATTGACTCCATGTGGAACGGCCGTACCGCAAGAAATTGGTTTAGGGCCTTGAGATCTAGACTAGGCCTTAGCTCCCCCTTTGGCTTTAGGACCGTAATTAAGTTTGAGGAGTAAGCAAGCAGGCACGTGTTTATGCAAAACAGGAGGAAAACACATCCACAGGACTCTCCGCTGGAGGTACCCTGAATGCTGCACGTACCTTATGTGTAAGTCCCTGGATCACCAGCCTCTAAGATTGAGAGGCAAGTGTCCTTGGGGATTCTTCTGGCTCAGGACTCTCTGAAGCAGAGAAGTCTGCAAAAGAATCAGGCAGATCCCTGTAGCTATCTCCTCTTCCTCATTAACCCATTCTCGCTCCAAAATCGGAGGGTTAGGGGAAGGAGACCTGTCATGCTTCCTACCCTGCGTGGTAGAACCAAACATATCAGCAATCCTGATTCCTGATTCCTAAGCTCAGCAAGGCTGCCGACAGATCATCTTTAGTAACATACTCTGAGGAAACAGAGGGATCAGCTACAATACCAGTCAGCCGCAGCAGCTCAGATAGCGCGGTCGCTTCTGGTCTCTCAGGGGGAACAACGGCAGGAGTGGTCCGACTAGCCTAGCAGGGGCTGTGGTTTACTCACCTGTGCCTTTAGCCTTAATACAGAAGCGGTGCTTCCCCGAGTGAGCTTCTTGGAACCCATGGCTGCTAGTGAATGCACTGCTTAGCCCACCTTCCCCAAACTCAGCTTCCTGCCCAGCCTGACTCAGCTGCCCACCTCCACACTCACGTGCCATCAGGAGGACTTTTAGCCTGCTACCCAGCACTGTCTGATACCCCCGTGGGGATCACACGCGCACGCCGATCGTTCCTTTCACATACATAGTGAAAGGACAGATTGGTACTGGCGCAGGCTCCCCCTGGTGGCAGCTTCACAGGAACTGCAGCAAGACCCAGGAATGACTGTGGCTTTCCTAGCTGAGCCCTCTAGTGGTGAGAAAAAAGAAGTGCAGGCAAATGGAGGGAAACTTTAAAACAAACCTTTTCCTTTGTTTGCCGGAAGCCAGCTGGGTTCAGCAACATTATCCCCATTGGGGATTACTCACCATTCCCGCCACAGGGCCTGGAGGAGACCGTAGGCCCAACCTTCACCCATCATGGTGGGTTTTGTCTCAAGGACCTTCAAGGACCGGGTACTCTTTAATATGAGCGTCCACTCCCTTGGACCTTTACAGCACCCTGTAGGAGTACCTTGGTTTTGGAATCCCAGGCTTTCCTGTACGCAGGGTTCAGCGCCACATGTGGTCGCATTACAGGCAAAACCTTGCAATATTGTTCTGTCTTCTTAGCGAGGCCAGGTACTATTTATCTTAGCTTTAATAGCCATTTGAAATGGATCCAGTATGAAGGCTGTCCTTGATTCTAAAAAGAACCTGTGTGAGAGCCAGCATAAAAGCTTCAAAGAGCTGTGGAAGTGACCATCCACCTTCAAGACACTGGCGAAAAAACTGATGTGCTCCCAGTGGGGAGGGGTTTTATAGAGGCAGGACTTCCTGTCTAAATTAAATTACCAGTGTTCATTCACCTATAGGTGGCGCATAACCCAGTATGTAATGTTTATATGGCCTGTTCTGTGTCCCGTGATGTCCGAGAAAGAATGAGACATTTGAAGTGGAGATAAAATACTGATTTAGGAAATAAAACATTTCTTAGAATTATTGCTCTCACACCAGGGCGTATGTAACACATGTAGTGCAATCATCATAGGGACACCAGGCATATGCATTTATGTATTTGAGTGTACAAATACAAATTGTGCTCCTTATAATTATACATCTGAACCTGGAAGTGACATAGTTTGTTTTCATGTTCGTTCACCGGAGAGGATATCAGCAAATGGACCTTTGCTGATTTTCCTCTGCTCTTGCCGACAACACCAGCCATGCCCATGCTGGACCCACAGGAGGGACAGCATGGGCACATAATTCATGACAGCAGGCAGCACCTAACAGGAGGTATTGAAGTAATAATACAGCTGTAAAACGGCTCCCATTTATTTTTATTTTTTTATGTGCACTGAAAAATGGTGAATTCATATCAGCCCCTTATTGAAGTATGCAGCCTGAGTGGCCAGAAAAGGTGCATGCAGTTGCCCCCTCCTGATCCATACCAGGTTGCATGCTTTCAACATTGGGAAGATACCTTGCAACAGAGGAAAACAAAGTCCTTCCCCTTGCAATGCAGGTTGTACCCATGTTAATGGGGAAAAGGGCATTATCCCCAAGATACTGTGGGGGTTTGCAGTGGACTTATTTAATTATTGAAGCCCCTTTAAAAAAAGGGGGGTGCCCAGATATTTAACCTCTTCCCCTATGTGAATGGGTACATTACACATGAGTAACTTTTAATACTCATTTCCCAAAAAAATGTTAAAAGCAACTAAATGGTATTTACATTGTAAAAGGCTAAAAGGCGATGTGAGACCCTCCACCATGAGAAATGACATGCAGGCAGCCAGCCCAAAACCTAATAATATGCAGCTTCTTCAAAAGCCTCCTCCCTGATTGCAACCAGAATAATCCAGTTCAAGTGGGGTTTGTGTTTGGCATCCTTTGACCTTGGATCCCTCTAGCTGTTCACCTGAGTGAATAAGCAAGTAGTTTTGTCCTGTACTGCTATATTGAAGTAGTAATTCTCAGTTTGATTCTATGTTATAGCTTCTCATAGACACTATCCTATGAATCCAAATTTTATCCTAATTGAGTCACTGAGACAATGCTATTGTATGTTTTGGGTTTTTTTATTGCCATCATGAACCTGTTTATCATTATTGCCAGCAAGATGCAAGTAACAGTTACTGTCTGTCTGATCATTGGGCTGATTACCCTTTCTGTCAAGTTTCTAAGAGAAAAGATATTTGAAAACATTTCCAAGTGAACAATCTGTTAAAAAGCATGAATGTACAGGGCTTACGTTATGACGTTGAGACTAGAGTTGAGCGAACACCTGGAAGTTCGGGTTCTGCTGGTCCGTCCGAACTTCGTGACAAAGTCCGGGTCCGGGTCCGGACGGAACCCGAACGATCGCACGGAAAAAAAATTTTTATAAATGTCAATAAAGGGACAGGGGTAAAAAAACATCCCGTGAACGGGATGGGAATGGGGGTAAAATGAAGGAAAACGTCGGGAGACCCCGAAAGGTCCTGAAAGGATGTCGGTAAAAACACGGATTTTCAAGCCCAGGGGTAACTAAAGTTACCCCAAGCAACAGGCACGCTAGCAAGCCCAAGGCAGGCCTGGGCCTGGGCCTGAAACAGTGCTTCAAGCCTGCCTGGTCGTCTTGGGCTTGAAGGTCCACAAGCGAGTTGAGATCAGAGTTGCAGTATTGCATTCGG